>JAGPOW010002673.1:2026837-2043669 GCA_030014935.1 Caiman crocodilus | reverse complement strand
TTCAGCCTTGTCCCCCCTGTCTGTCACCAATTGCTTCTGCCCATTTAGTAGAGGTCCTATTCCACCCTGGGCCTTCCTTTTACTCCCTATATATCTAAAAAACAATTTCTTGTTATCCTTAACTTGGGATGCCATCCTCAGCTCCATGGTGTCTTTGGCCCGTCTAACTGCCTCCCTACACATGCGAGCAAAGGAGGTATACTCCTCTTTGGTAATCGCTCCTTGTTTCCATTTTTTATATTCTCCTCTTTTTGCCCATAGGCTGCTTTGGATTTTTCTGGTCAGCCAGGGAAGCTTTCTGGCCCCTTTCCCTCTTTTTCTTCACATCGGGATCATTTCCCTCTGTGCCTGAAGGATCATTTCCTTAAGACACAGCCACGCTTCCTGGGCTCCCATCTCTTCAAAACTCCTACTCTGCAGTGCATCCTTGACTAATTGCCTTAGTTCATTGAATCAGCTTTCCTAAAGTCTAGCATTTTCACCCTACTAGTTACCTTACTCACTCAACGTCTTATGATGAATTCTATTATTTGGTGATCACTATCCCCCAGATGGCTACCGATCTGTAGGTCCCCTACCATGTCATCCCCTGTTGCCAATACCAGGTCCAGTGGGACCATGTATTTCCCCCAGTGGGACCAAGGCATTCCCCCAGTGGGACCATGTACCTCCTGTGTTAGATGGAGGTCCTGTACACTGGATAGGAACCTGCGTGAACAGTGCGACTTCACTGTCTGTGTCTCCCAGCAGATGTCTGGGTAGTTTAGGTCCCCCATGGCTACCACCTCCTTAGTTTTTTATGGTCTCTGAAAGCTGCCTCAGGAGCCCCAAATCTAGCTCTTCCCCTTGGTGTGGGGGTCTGTAGCAGACCCCTACCACCAAATCCCTTTCTCCTTGACCCCATGTAACCTAACCCCAAATCCTTGTTCTTTCTCCTCCTTCAATTCTGTCTTGATAAGGGTCGATGTATATTGCTCATTGACAGAGCACAACCCTCTCCCTTTCTTCCCCACCCTGTCCTTTCTGTACAGCTTATAACCCTCATCATGTACCACCCAGTCGTGGGAAGAATCCCACCAGGTTTCTGTTAGCCCTACTAAGTTGTACGTGTTTTCTGCAAGCAGGAGCGCTAGTTCATCCTGCTTGCTCCCTGTGCTCCTAGCATTAGTGTATAGGCACTTGAGCCCTCTGACTGGAGCCTTTGCTGCCCCCCAGCTCTGATTCCCAAAGGGCCCCTTATTGATTACCTGCTTATTGCTTACCTGTGCTGTTCTGCTGGCTGCCCCATGGCTTGCAGGTTCCCGATGTTCTCCTTCTTCAGGCTGGGCTGTCCTTGTGGGTGTCGCATGGTTTGGTGGTCCACGGCTTCTCCTGCCCTCATCTTCCTCTCCTCCCGACTAACCTGATGATCCAGCCCATTCTAGAGACCGGCATGTAAGGATATAAAGCAGAGGTACTCAACCTCCAGCTTGGGGGCCAGATCTAGCCTGTATCACCACATCATCTGGCCTGCAGGGCTCCAAACAGGTCCTGAAAGATGGAGTGGTAGCTGTACTCCCTGCTACCAAAATTTTGGACCCATGGGCAGCCCCCAGGTCCTGTAGGCTGGCTGGGGCCCGTAGGGCTGGGCAGAGGCAGTGTCAGGCACCAGGGCCCAATCCTGGTGGGTGGGGCTAGGGACAGACATTCAAAAATCCTAAGCATAAATTGATTCAGCCTGTGCAGGTTAGTGTAACCTGACTAAAGCTGGACCAGTTTGTAACCAGACAGACATTCCCTCTGGATTGAGGAAATTCAGGCACATGTCTGCAGTGGCTCAGGCTTGAAGCCAGGGGGCACTAGAGCAGCCCTCCCTTTCCTTACACTATGCTGAGCTGAGGAGGGCATATCCAGGCTGTGGCAGAATGTTTTGATTAGGAGGTCTGCCTGTACCATCCCAAGCTTTTCCCTGTTGTCTGCTCAAGGGGTGAGTGTGTTGCCAGATCCCAGCCCCCTGCTAGTACTCTGAGGCAAGGGGAGAGGGTGCAGTGCATGCATCCGTTGATGATATGGAGCTTTTCAATCTCCCTCCCTGCTTCTTTATACTGCCTATAGCAAACTGATAGGCAAACAATTGATAAGTGTTTATCACCCTATTAGCAAAACAATAGCCTCTCCATTAGTTCAAACTCTTCTTAAACAGCTTACCAGCTGACTTGTTGATTAGCTCCAAAAACCCTAAGTGGTCACTGTTCTGTCTGCCTGTCCCAGGGAAATCTGTCTCTCTTTCTCTGAGACACACATACACGCAGGCACACAACCTCTCACATTAGCTAGCGTATCGCATGTCTAGGGTCTATGCAGTTAGTCTGTGTGGAGGGAGGGAGGGGGGATTCCTGTTTGATCAGTGATCGGGGACAGGGGTGGAAGTGTAGGTAGGGAAGGGGAAAGCCAGGTAGATCTTGCTGTACCTGCAATCTCTGCTGGAGTTCCAGCCAGGGAGCTGAGGGGAGGGACCAGCTGTGCTGTGAAGCAAAGATCCCCACCCAGCCCAGAGAGCATGCTGGGATGCTGGGGGTGTCTGGTTTTTGTGAAACCAGCCAAGGGGTTTGGGACAGACTTTGCATAAACTGGTTTGACCCAAATCAGTTAAGTCTATACTGCATTCAACTGGGTTTATTTCAAACTGGTTTCAGTTATTTTCAAAGTGGTTTATGTGCACTGAACATCTGTTCTTTTACAGGTTTAAACCAGTTTCTAATCACTTAAACCAGTTTATGTGTAATGTTTGCCCCTAGCCTGGGAGGCTGGAGGGGGTGGTGCCGGGCCCCTACAGTCCAATTCTGGCACATGGGGGAGCAGGAGGGGAAAGTATTGGGCCCCAGAGCTCAAGCCAGCCCATGGACTGGCCCACAGGGCCAAAAGAATGAGCACTTCCTATGTAAAGACGCAACAGGTTGTGAAGACTTGTGGTTTCTCTGTGTGCTATGAAAAAACATGCATAATCAGATGCATTGTATTTAGTTAGACTAGGCAAACGACAAGTTTTCTTGATCATGTTTTTAATGATTAGAAGTTATGTTGCTCTCAGACAATCTCAGCCATTACAAAAGTACGGCAGGCAGAAGGCAAGATAGAGGTGCACCTTATAGACTGACTACCTCTCTGGTCACAACTATGACAATTGAATGTCTTTGTCAGATAGTGCTTTCATTTTGAAAGCTAGTTCTGGCTGATGCAGCTTTTGAAATACTGCTTATTGTAGAGAGAAAGGTGAAGGTTTTTGCAATGGTATTAATTTTTTTCATGTCTGATTTGTAAAAATTTCAGAGAAGATGCTATAGGACCATTTATATTTATGTTGGAAATCTGAGTAGTCAAGTCCTGGGAAGTTTTCAAGGCTTAAAGTTTTTGCAAAACCTTTACTGCTGAATATTTTGTTTTAAAATACTGTAATAAGTTAGAATAGTTTATATGTTTAGCTGTCAGCACTTCCAAAGACATTGGTTCAATCAACATTAAACTATGTGTCATTTGTCATCCTATTTCCACAATTTCTCTTTCCTTTCCAAGCTGTCACTGGAATAACTTACCTCTATTCCTGGCACAAATTACTAATGACCCGAATTCAACTCCAAAGACTGAATGTTTGCAGTTGAGACAATTCACAGTGCTCTTAGGCCTTTATAGTTAGAGCCCGCCCAATAGTGTTCCAGTTCTGTGGCATAGTTTATCTTAGCATGTGTGCAGGGGTGCTGTGTTGTACATAATATTCTTAAAGTGAACTTACACCGATTAGAATCAGACAAAAACATCTGTGGCCCTACAGACAAACTTAATGCTGTTTTATTAGCAGAGTTTCTAGTAGTATAATTGCTGGACACATTTATACCATTCATTAATCTGCCTTCATTGAGTTATAGCTTTTAGGGCAGTATGAGACTGTTTGATCATCTTCTAGCTAGTCAATCTAGGTGTAGAATTTAATCAAGTAACCTTGCATTTAGCGCAATAATTAACCTGTTTGATTATGCCTATTTTCTAGAAAAAGCCTTCAGAAACCTTGATCCTTTGGCTTGGTAATCTGTTCCAGTAGTTAATTATTCTTGCTCTTAAAAAATTGTGCCTTTTTACTCTTAATTTGTCTGGTTTTAATTTCTAGTGTTTGGTTCTCATTATGCCTTTCTTCAGGAAACTGAAGAGTTTTAACCACACAATATTTTCTTCCTGTGAAGGTAATCAGATATCAAACTCAATTCCCCTTGTCTTTGTGATAAAATGACTAGATTGAACCCCACAGAAAAGCAAGATTCTCATAATTTAGGAATTCCCTTATCTGTCTCATCATTGAGGCCAATCTTCTCAGTTTGTTCAGATCATGTCTAAACCATTCAGCACCTCGTGTCCTATCCCAGAATAACTGAGCAATTAGCACACACACACTTAATGTGGGAGATCCCAGAATTCCAGGTGAGTGCTTGGATCACAAGACTCCTCTAGAGGGGGTTTGAGTCCCATAGCCCTCTTTTGGAACTGTTCCGTTAAATAATTATCTGGGGGCCAGAGAAAGAGAGAGGAGTTGATTTTATCTTTTAGAAATTGGGGCACTCCCTTGGATATCATGGAATGTAGAGGACTGAAGTTTTAAGTTTCAAATTCTTCTTTCACTAAATAAATATTCATACAAAGTTTGTATATTCATATTCATACAGAGTAGAATAGTTTCATGAGACTATCGGAAAACCTGGGGATTAAGGACATGAGGGTATAAGACATTGCTCTTAATCAGGCATTGCAATACCTAACTACATTTGAGGATATATGTCTAAGGATATATATCTAAGCTCCCATCTTTGTATCCAAAGATACAAATATTGACTAACATTAGGCCTAAGACTGATCCCTACAAATCTCTCTTGGAACAAAATCCAGTTTCACGGTGTACCCTTTTGTCAAATGTTAGTCAGTTGTTAATTCATTCTGTGTATGCGTTATTACTTAGTACTTTGAAACCTCACAACAACAACAACAAAAACAACAGGAGATGGAAAAGCAGAAACAGCGTGTTGCGGACCAAATAAAAAAATCCAGAGCCACCAACCCCATGTGGAAACACGTCTGAGCTGCGGTAGAGTCAGTTGATCTCGGATAGACCTCATTAGCCATCTTTGGACATGCAGATTAGACAATTGTGGAAGACAATCATCCTCAACTGCGAGGGATTGCTGAAGAAGGAGGAGGAGTTATCAATATCATGTAGAGGCTAATATTTTAATTGGAATACTGTGCAGTTCTAAGTCAGATACCTTCCAGAAGTCTAATATACTTACTTAGTTGGGTTTATTAGCTAAATTTGTACTCTCATGAAAAGCTGTGTTTGACAAGATATACATTCTGTAAAACCAAGGTGATTGGCATGTATTATATTCTCATATGCTAATTCCATATTAAAGCCATATCAGTTTTTTCTATTATTTTGCCCAGAACTGATGTCAAGCTAATGAGCTTTATAATAATTTGGGTATTTCTGTTTGCTCCCTTTGATTAATATTAGCTTTTTTCCAGTCTTCTGGAATTTCCCCAGAATTCCAAGCTTTCTTAAATGTAAACATCCATGGGTCAGACATCTCCTCAGCCAACTCTTTTAGGACACTTAGGAATAAGTTATGTGACTTTACTGTTTTAAAAATCTAAATTTGAGCCTGCTGTTTAACCTCTTTACTTACAAATGCAGTGGAACATGATTTATCATTTTCATGAATTACTAGCAGAAGTACTCATTTAAAAAAATACTGTAAACTGAAAGAGCCATGCCATGCCATGCCATGGCTTATATATAATTTCCTTTTATCATAATTTTAATTTTAGTGAATGATTTTGTTGGTGAACTGTAACATTTTTTTGCATAACTACTCAGGGCACACCTGGTTGTCCTCTGTTACCAGCAGCTCTGAGATGTCAGGTCATAGTTCACTGCTTTGGGAAGCCCTGCTTTTGCACTTGTATGACACACAAAATCATTCTCAAATAAACCTGCTATTTCATGACCCTGATTTTATTAGTCAGTTTTATCAGAAAAAGAGTTCCTCATAGGGACAGAGCCCATAAAACTTCTGGAAGGTATTGCTCAATTCTGTGTCTTTAACAGCAAAGTTACAAGTCATCTCATGCAAAGAACACGTGATCAGACACTAAATACAAAGTCTATCAAGAAAATCAGTTGAATTAAATGCAAGAACATTATGCAGAACAAGCAAACAGGCATTATAAATTTCTAAAATAATTCTCTCCTTTACAAATGGGTAAGTAACAACACAAGACAAGTGGTGACACTGAAAAACTTTGGAGTAGAAAACCCTTTTTGTTATTTGGACAACACCAGATCTCCTAGAATAAGCACTCCTATGTTCTTGGCTTAGTTTTATTGTATTATTCAAACTAAAGTTTTTCTTTTTCTTTAAATGATTACACAGATCACTTGGTGTAAATCAGGATTGACATGAATAGACCTACGCCTATGTACATCAGCTAAACATCTGTGCCAGAATATATTATACCTTCCTAGCTTCATTGCCTTAGATTTGTCATGAGCAAAGTTTTCTAGTCTATCATTTGAGGGCTGGATTAAACAGCTGTAAGATTGAAAACTATTATTATTATGATTTTATTTGTGTCCCCATGATGCCTAGCAACTCTAGTCTTGAGTAAAAAAGCACTATTCCTGGGCCTGAAAAAAGGGGCTATCAACTTGTACCTCAATGTAAACATTTTTAGAAAATTTGCCATTCAGTTTTTAAAAGTACTTGCTGTACACAGCCTCTTCACAGGGAAGTACCAGCTGTAGCAGTTGAAATAACTGAACCAACACATCCAGAGAGCTGAAATGTCTCATGGGCTTAAAAAGTTACAGATGGGCTAAGTGTTTGATGAGCAGATGCATTTTTTAGACCAATATATATGACTCTCTATAGTGGTGGAGCTAAACATGTGCACAGTATGTACTAAACAGACCTGGAAATTAGCATTAATAGAAATGGGGGAGTACATCTCTGTTGATGTGTGTAGAAATCAATGTTGTTTAATATGTATTGTGTGAATATAATTATGATCTGCACGTGTGCAGAAAGAAAGACGAAGCTCGCAGAGAGCTGGCCCTGGGAGCAGCTCAAGGCTGCTCAGGCCCCCACACTGTGTGGATTGGCACATGGAGATCTGCCTTGGGAGTAGCTCCCAGCTGCTTGGGGCTCACCCAGTACATAGGTTGGTGCACGGAGGACCTGCCTCAGAGCAGGTTGCGGCTGCTCAAGTTAGCCCTGGCCCTAGGCCAAGTGACTGGAGTAAGCGTGGCTCTGCCTTTAACTAAAAGAGCCCTGATGCCCAGGGCAGGGCCCAGGAAAGGGAGGACCCCTGGTGTGAGACAGAGAAACTGGAGCCTGTAGATCCCACAAGAGAGAGTGAGCCCTGGGCGGGGTGCCAGGCCATCAAGGAGAGCTGAAGGCACTACTGGAGAGAGGCTCCCGTGGGATTGGCATCCAGGAGACAAGCCTTGGCTGCTTCAGAGAGGAAGCATGAGTTGCTGGGGGAGCGGGCCCTGCAGGGGAGGCAGGGACAGGACAGGAGAGTCTGCTGCCTCCACCTCCATCGCAGGAGGGGCGTGTCCACATCCCAGGGCTCTCAAGGGGAGGGGCTCCAAGGAACCGCCCCTGGGAAGGTGCTGAGTGCACTCCCTATTTTGGGTGACTGGTCTTATGGCAAGGTCTATATAGCTATGGGTATTCTTTAAGGGAGTTTATATGGTTCATGTGTTTTTAATGTATTAATATGTATATTTGTATTGTTACTTGGTAGGTCTAGGGAATATTAATATTATTAACTTATTTGGGTTATATAAGTTGATTCCCCATATGTGTTTATCTTGTTATAACCTTAACTATCTTGTTTAAAGTGCTGATTATTATATGTTTTATGTGGATTATGGGATATTAGATATAGTGTCATATGATAAGTTTTATTGTAAATATTTCATATTTTATCTTAAGTATGTGTATTTATTATAGTAATAAATTGTATATAGTCAAGCACTTGGTCTCGCCCTGGCTGTGTGGAGAGGAGAGGGAACTGCTGTAGTAGCCAGCCTCTCCATCAGCACCTTGCCTAACCCCCACCACTGTCATTGGAGGACAGGCCACACCCCCTTGGGTGTACCTGGGCTATACTTAAAAAACTCTGGAAAAGACACATTGCACAAGTACCTTGTGGCACTCTACTGCTGCTTTTATGGGTGACTAGAGATTTGAGGCATTGTCAGATAGAAGTAGGATTTCCTATAGGTGTGGCCTAAACCAGTAATCTGGCTTTGAGGATGTGGTTAGTCAGATAAACAGTTTCCCCAGTACTTTGCATGGTGCACACTTTTGTAATGAGGCCAGAAAGATATGCATCCAAAACCTGCAGAACTTTCAGAAGCTTGAGCATGTTGGTTTATAAATACAAAACTGTATGAAGACGGCATTGACACCAGAAGTGGGCAGGATTGGCTTACAGGGAGATGAAACGTGTTAGTGAAATCAGCCATCACAGACAAGGGTTAGGCTGGAAATCTGCAGTAGTTGTAGTGCTTCTTTATGTAATTACAAAGCTCCTGATGCCAGACTGTCAATCATTTATATTCATACCACTCTAAGCACTTCAGTGTGTTGGACTGGCCCCAATTATTTGATCCTTTCTTATACCTGCAGCTGTAGTGTGGTGTCCATTTAAGAAATGCACAACATTGCACTGCGTGGCAACTGAAAGTTAGAAGATTGTATTTTCTGTTGGGGTTTCTGTTTTTCTCTGAAGTCTGCTACTTCTTTCATGTAACTCCTGAGGGTTGCTGACTTTTATTCAATTCTGACTTCATACAGGAGTCTACAAGCCCACCCCTCCCCAAAAAAGAAAAAAAAGAAAAGGAAAAACAAGAAAAAAAAGGGGGCAAACTGTGGAGTGGTTACTAGGGAGAGATTTCTTATTTATCTGTAGGTTTGTTTCAGCTACTTATGGCTGTTTCTTTCCCTGGATCATTTTGATCCTCAGCAAAATTTGTTCTTTTCTTTGATGATAACATTAAACTCTTGTACTTTATCTTTGAAGACATCTCCCTGTACTCCAGACCATGAGTCTCTTTTCAGATCTGGGAAGCATGTCATCCTCCCCTGTTTCACATCTAATAAACTGATGTATCCTCACAAACAAGGTGGTATCTTCATTGTATATATCGCTACAAATGTTAATGGATGGCATTGCAAATGAAGATAAGAGACATTAAAGAAGTGCTGTGTCATAGAAATGTCATGATTTTAATCACTAGGATGATTTTTAAATTAAATGTTGCTAAATATAAAATAGAAATTTCATTTACTGTAAAAATCAAGATAAGAGGGCAGTGGTTTGAAAAGGTGTCTTGTCACCTGTGACAGGAAAAAATTACCTCCGTTATTGTAAGGTGCTTTCCCCTCTTATAAATATCAGTCTTTGTCAGTTAAAATTGGGAAGGGAATAAGCCTGGTCTTTCTTTTACATCTATATCCATAGTTATATAACTGTCTAAAAATGTCCCTTGTTTGTTCTCCTTACAATGTGAGATTGTGAGTTAAGTATTTGTCTTGAGCTACATGCAGACCAAGGGCAGCAAATAGATGGGTATGAGGGCTTGATGCAGTAGTCATTGCTCAGTGGAACTGGCTTGGCACCTTGTAATTCAGTCCAGGCAAGTGGCAGCATGTTGCAGTGCTGTCCAAACCTCAAGACAGGAATCAGATTGTGCTTTGTAGTCTCTGTTTCCTTCTTGCTCCATGTGAGGGGTAAATTATGCCAGACTTTTCCCCAGCAAAACTTATATCCTCTCACCATGTTAGATTGGCTGTTTTGGCAAATGCACTGAAAGAAGAAGCCAGGGCAATGCATACTGTCTACTTCTCCACCTGTGCAAGACAGGGAGTAGTGGTAGTTGATCTCATCACAAAAGGTCTGGCAGTGCAAAGAGAGCACACTGCTGAGTAAAGGGGCTCTTTAACCTTCTGAATGGATGCACAGCTTGGCACAAAACTGAGCCTAAAGTAGATTTACCACAGTAAACAGGGCTGCTTGTCAGACCCTGCAGTATCTGGCATGTTTTTGGCTTTGGTTCAGTCTGCCAATGGATGCAGAGCTTCCATTTTCCTTGGAAAGGTGGGAAGAACAGAGGAAGAATCTTTGCAGCCTGGACAAACACAGAGAAAACTGCTCTTTTTTTTTTTCTATGGGTAGGTTGGTGAGAGAAAATACCCTCCTTAGCTACCATCAGATGAACACATTTTGAGACTGTGTGTTTACAGATGACAGGGACTAAGTTCCCAGCCCCCTGTTACCACACACACATTTTTCTGTTGAATGCATGCAGGGCTATTAGGGCAAAGTAAAACCAAAGGGGCATTCAACTGTTAGGGAAACACAGTAAAGTCCCCATCACAGGAAACAAGACAGAAGGGGAATGAGCAAACTGTTATCTAAAAATAAGATTTGTATATATTTTCATGATCTATTATGTATATTTCATACAACAGAGTTTTTCACTTATGTAAACTCTCAAACGGTGAAGCTGAATGGAATTAATTACTGCATGGCATCTGTCATGAGATTTTCTATATGATAGCACTTGAACAGGAATGGAATCGAGGGAGAGAGCTAATTCATCATCTTAGACTGACAATGTTCAGGCAGAACACAGGGCTGTTTAATTTATACATTTTGCTATCATCAGGGGGGATATCCCAATGTATTAATACAGGCCCTGATTCCACAAAGCACCAAACACCTGTTTTCCTTTAAGCATGTATCATTTGTGGTTTTTCTGGCTGGAAAGCAGACATAGCTAAGAATTCAGTAATGGTATACGCTACAGCAGTGGTGTTCACTGACACGAGACTGGTCTGCGAGGCACATTCCAAGGGGGGGCTTGGTTTGCAGGCCTAATCCAGAGTGGGGTCAGTGTGTCGGATCCAGCTGCAAAGCAACTCCATGTGCTGGCATGATCTGATGCATGGGGCTGTGCCATCTAGTCTATGGGTCTGGAAATTTGGCAGAGTGGGAGTGGGGGCAGCATTAATTGCTGTGGCAGTTAATACTGCTGCTGCTCCTTGCCACCAAATTGCTGAACCTGTGGGGATCTCACTGGCAGGAGGTTGGGCATCAATGGTATACGATAATACAAGAGAAAAAGATGTCTAAATACTGTCTGAAGGAAGACCGGTGACAATATTAATGCATACAGGGCATGTCCACACATTCATTAATGTGCAGTAGTTACTGTGCCTTTAATTTAGTACTTGCTTAACGAAGTAGTAACTAAATGCACAGTAACTACAGTTACCATGCATAGCTCTGACACATGGGTTTTTAGTGATGCTTACCACACAGTCGCCTAATATTACTGCACAGTAGTGTATTAGGATGGTTTTTGCCCAGAACACTAGTGCACAGTGTTATTAGGCTACTCTGCATTAAGCATCTCTTGTAGATGCACTCACAGGATCTGAAAGCCCTTGACCAAAATCTGAAAGTGAATAATTAAAATGCGCATTATAGTAATTTGAGCAAGGGACAGAAATTACACATAACCTGTATAAGTGATCAGAAACTGGCTCAAATCTGTAACACAACAGGAGTTCAGTATGCATACATCTTTTAAAAAAATGGCTGAAACCAGTTTAAGGTAAAATTGGATGGATGCAGTATCAGACTTACCTGATAAGGTTAAACTAGTTTATTGAACTTTTCTCTCAGCTCTCCTCTGTAGTCAAGTTAACTCACAGTCCCCCAGCATCCCAGGATACTTTGTACAGAGCCCACCCCCCCACCTCCCCATTGCAAGGTCGGGAGGCTAGCCTTGACCCAAGAAGTTTGCTCCATCTGAGCAGGTAGACATGCTTTAACAGCCCCTGGCCTCTGGTCTGAGCCATTGCAGGCAAGTGGCTGCATTTCTGGAATCAAAAGTGAATGTATGTTCACTTGCTTATTGGTTTAATCTATACAACTTAGACTAACCTGCAAATGTTGAGTCAATTCAGCCTCGGGTTTTTTGACTGTCTTTAGCCCAGGTCAGAATGATGCAACGCTTGCATTTTAAATGCCATCACAGATAACATCCAAAGAGCTTAAAGAAAAAAAAAAAAGGAATTCGGCTCAGAAACTCCCTTAGTATCTCCATTTGATTCTACATTGTGGCAGCAATTGTGTAACTAATAACATCTTTAGAAGCATGACTGGAAATAAGAGCTAGCTCCATTGTTTAAAGTTTGTACTTGTTTAACAGGATATTGCAATAATATGTGTGTTTATCAAAACATTTAAAATCTTTCTGTTGGAAGGTTACCCTCATGCCAGCTTCTTTATTAGACTCTACTAGAAATACAAAGGTAATGATATGAAGTTGTATGGAACTGATGGCAGATGCATAATAAGGCAGCCAGGGACCAGAGGGCAGCTATAACACCCAGGGGTAGTGACAGCTTCTGGTTGCTGCCATGCCACCAGCATGATTGTGCAGTTGTGGCACTAGTATTATTTTCCCCCAGCCCCTCCTGGCCAAACCTCCCTCCTGCATTTGCTCTCTGATGTTAGCTGTCTCAATCATGCTGCCCTTGTTATGCTACTGGCTGAGGATGCTTTTATATGAGAGGGTTTTAAAAAATCCTGAACTATGTGAAGAATTATGCATGTAAAAAGTGATTCAATATGTGATTCATTGTTTCCTAATATGAAAGTATACTTATTAAAAGGTTGACTTTCAGCATCCCTTTGCAACTTCACTGTGTTATTGCCCTGATCCTGCAAGCAACTCTACCCTGCCTAACTCTACTCTGCCTTGCATTTGTTCACTGACATTGTTGAAGTTGTTTGCCCTGCTTTGCTCTCTGCAGATCTACAACCTCTATGAGGAATCCTTCTGCTGGGATTATTCATGTAGTAACACATTACTGAATATGAAGCACAGCAACAGAATTGGGGCCTCTGTTGTCTCATTTTCTATTAGATCTATTATCTTAACGTTACTTGATTTAACATTATTTTCCAAAATTTCTGTCTTAATAATTCTTTCTGGTAAAGTCCATGGTAAAGGATTATATACTTATATCAGTATCTTGCACACACAAATCTTGCCATCCATTTGTCCAATACATTGATTTTAAAGTTCATTAAATATAGCTTTAATTAAAATAAATGAGACTCAAAGGCATAGGCTACTGGAAGTAATGCTCTAGATAGGTGTCTAAAATTTATAGTAGGAATGAAAGGGATAATAGTTTTCCTCCAAACAACATCAATGCAAACAGCAGAAGAAGATGGGGATTAGAGAGAGGTAGGTGAAACGGAGACCAGCAAATTCCTCTTAATGATCCCTGACGTCAAAAACCTTAGCAGTTACATACTTGCCTATATTTGACCCTTTTTTATTTTGAGATGGTCTCTGACAAAAGCAGCAATGGAATGTGGTATAAAAACATTTTATAGCATCTCACAGTGAATGTTGCCAACTCTCACAATGTTTGGTATTTTTTGTTTAAAAAGGCCAACAAACACAAACTCCTGGAGTCTGACAACTATATGAGAGCCTCAGATGTCATTTTGAAAAGTGCCTATTCCTCACAGTAATGTATGTGTTTAAAAAAAAAAACAGCAACCCCAGCCCAAACCCCCCAAAACCCAAAACTTGAAGAAAGTGCAACCTAAAAATGCAAACACCAGAAAATAAAACTTCTCAGCATTTATGGATTTTTAAATACCAGGATTTTGAAGCCAACTTCATGATTTTTGCACGTATTTCATGATGCTGAATGTTTCACATGCTGGCCACCATGATGATTTCTTGCAGGATATATCTCACCTCGGGGAGGGCAAAAGGGGACTCCCACCAATGCTAGTAAAAATAAATGTGACACTAAAGCTAGCATAGAGGAGAAAGTTCAAGTTATGTCATTCTCTTCCTCAAAGCGCAAGGTGAAGTTGTACTATTAGAGCAGTTTCCTAAGGAGTCTAGAAAATTTATTGCAAAACTTAGCTAGCTAAATTCCTCAAACAACTAATCTATTGGCCATAACTGCTAGTTAGAAAAGAGTTTATGCTTTGCCATGAACTGTTTTCCAGACAGCTAGAAACTTTACCTCCGCAGCACTTCACTGTATGTGCAGAATTAGCTTATTTATCCCTTATGATGCTTTACATCTAAGTGTACCTCCAAGAGATTCAACTGAAGGTAGATGTTACACAGTGACTAAAATAACCCCAGAGGAGGGATTGCAAACTCTCACTGCTAAGCTGACTCTAAGATTCAGGTGGAGTTTATTAGCACAAGGAAACTTGGGGCTGAGCCACAATGGAGACCTAGGTGGCACAATACTGAGCACAGAAGAACCGGTGCTTTAGGCACCCAGTAGAAACTGCAGCATTCCAGCTGGGAGAGGAATCTCAGAATGGGACCTGCAAAAGCCAGCACGGGAAGCAGGGACCTGCTAACTAATAGAAAATATTGAGAACAGTGTCCTAAATCCCAGGCAGAGAATTATATACCTCATTCTTGGCTGCAGAAAGTCTTTTATCCATTTAAGATTCAGAGCCTTGAACTCTGCTTGGGTTATATGTCTACGGTACTTTTCTAGAGGAGGAGGAGGTTGTGGTAGTGCTGCTAACCTTTTGGTCAATAGCTCAGTAGTTGGAGCATCTTACCACGATGGAAGCCTTTTTTCCAATAACTGTTCAATCTAAAATGAACCTTTTTCTTCTCCCAAGCAACTGTTTTTGGAATGAGTTGTTCATAGCGCTCTTGTTAAATCAGGCCCCTCATGGCACTTAAGTGAACGAACATCCTATGAATCCTCATAGGATCTGGGTGGAAGAGATTTGCTGAGCTGCTTAGACTATGGAGGTCCTGGAAAAATAAAGCTTTAGATTCTTGGGGAACTTTAAAGTCAAACAAGGCGGTGTCTCAGGAGCTTAAATATCTCCAGAGTTAGGCAGTACCTGATTAAGAGTCTCGATCCCATGTAAATCCTGCTTTACCTGATAAAGTTCTTTCTTGGATCTAGTACTTAACATTGCTAAATTAAAGGCTGTTTTAATGCTCAGTGGGAGCAGTATGCAAGTAGCAAATTTACTAGCAAATTGGGCATTAGTGTATGTGTAGACCTCTGATCAGAAGCAAATGTGCTCCCAGGCATCCAAGCAGCATGGAGTAGGAGACTGCTTCCTGCCCCTAGGAGCTGCCTGCTGCCAGAGCACAGGGGCAATGTCAATCCCTACTCCACAATTAGAAGGCCGGGGCTGAGAGATCTTTATCTCCCAGTGCCAGCTCAGTGATCTCAGGGCTGGCACTGGGAGACTCTTTGGCTGGGATGATTTAGTTGGGGATGGTCATGCTTTGAGCAGGGGGTTGGACTAGATGACCTCCTGAAGTCTATTCCAACCCTAACTTCCTATGAATCTATACAAATTCTTATCTCCCAGCCTGAGCCCCACAGTTGTTTTTCAGCCTGTTCATCACCCAGCTCCATGATCATGGAGCTTGGTAGGTAACAGGCTTTTCTGCCCCCACCTAGCAATTGCAGAGTGAGGGCTGGAAACTGTTCCAGTTAGGTGCAGGTCCCAATCCTGTGCCCAGATTGGGTGACCAAGGCATGGGGCTTTGAAAGAACTTCAGGGGTGGGACAGGTCCCAGCCCCCTGCCCCATCCACCAGCAGGGTAGCTAGCAGCAAACCTGCAGCTGGTGGGTAATTTCCATGCAGCCAGGGGCTGGCTGTTAGCTGTCCCACCAGCAAATTAAGGCAAGGGGCTGGGACCTGTCCCTCCCCTGCAGCTCTTTCCAAGGCCCCTGCCTCTGACTGGGGAGCTGGGGTCAGGAGCTCACTGCTTCTGAGGCAGGGGGACATTGTCCCCATCTTAGGCAATAGGGGTGGAGCCCACCCTGGCTGCAGGCAACCTTCCAGGGGCTGGGAGCAATGTCTCAGCCCCCCCCACAGGAGACAGCTATCTCCTGGCCCTGTGCTACTTGCCAGCCCCTGGGCTAGCATGCTTGGGGAGACCCTGCATGTGTAGATGCCTGCCCTGTTCAGTTTACTCTAGAGTAATTTACTCTGAAGTAGAAAATCCTGCATTATTTGCATGTGTGGATGTGCCCACTGGATTTGTTAAAGACTAAAGAATAAAGTTGGTATGTATGTCAGTACTGACTATTTTGCATTGGTAGGTTGTCTGCCACTATGCAAAGTCAAACAAGGGAGCTATGTGGACAACATGATAGCTACACATTCCCAGAAGTGTTTTCATGTCTCTAGGTAGTGTAAGAGTAATGATGTAGCTGTCATAGTCTAGAAATTATGTGAGGCAAGAATTTCTTAGGTCTCACCTGACAAAGAATGTCTTGCATTTGAAAGCTTGTCTAACTTTTTCCCAGCTACACGGTTGGTCCAATAAAAGATATCACCCTAAAAAAACCCCTTGCTTCTCACATTTCTCTCAGCACATAAAAAATTATGCTTCTCTTAGGTCAGGCGTGCTCAACCTCTGGCCTGTGGGGTAGATCTGGTCCATGGTGCCATGTCACCTAGCCTATGAGACTCCTAACAGGTGGGGCTGTTCCCCTGCTGCCAAATTTCTGGACCCATGGGGATCCCCAGGCCATCCATGCTGAGTCCAACACCTGATCCCAGTGTGTAGGGCCAGATGGGGGTGGGACTGAGTCCCAGGGCCTTATTCTGGTGTATGTGGTAGGAGGGGGTGGTGCTGCGACATCATGATCCAATCCTGGCACATAGGGAATAGAAGGGAGCAGCACTGGGCC
>JAGPOW010002673.1:2010038-2024003 GCA_030014935.1 Caiman crocodilus | reverse complement strand
CACCCTCGGGTGTAGGTCATCCGGACCCGCCGACTTAAAGACGTCCAGCCCTTCCAGAAGCCCTTCCACTAGGTCAACCCTCACCCTCGGCCTAGCAGCCGAGGTTCTTGACACCATGTTTTGAGGTTCCAACATGAGTTTCACCTTTACAACACTTGATACAGCTGAGTCCAGCTGGTAAGTCTGTTGCAGTGGAAGGGGAGGGAGGGGATGTGGGCAGGGGCCAGATCAAGGCCCCCGCAGTGAAGGAGGGATTGGAACAGGGGCTGGAGCAACCACTGCCCAGCTGGGGTAGAGGGGAGTGGGACAAGGCTCAGTTCATCCGGGGGCACAGGGTGTGGGAAGCAGGGTTGGGGGAGAAGGGCAGCTCCCACCACTGCATGCTGCTGGTCCTGGAGCTGCTCGTGTGATGGCTTATCTGGTGGCTTCCGCTGCAGCTCCTGGCACTTGTCCAGGAGGGCATTGTGGGGGGCATGTGCCCCCAGACCCACGCAGGGCAGGTGGGGCTGGGGTTGCATCATGCTATCCTTGGGGTGAGTGCAGCAGTGCTGGGAGGGGGAGCTGTGTCATGCTGCTGCTTGCCCAGCCAGTGTTGAGGATGGAGCCACTGTGCTGTCTCTAGATGGGAGCCACCCTTCCCTTCTTACACCTGGAAATTTACCATAGCCCCTGCTGCCCACCAGGAGCACAGTACAGTGCAACCATAGCCATGCCTGCCCTGCTCAGGCCACACATGTCCCCTCTGTGCCCTCCTGGACGAGTGGTGGAAGCTGCCAGACAAGTAGCTCTTAGACCAAAGGTGTGCAGCGGTGGGAGCTGCCCCCCCTACCTGTGTCCCCCAGATGAGCTGCACCTTCCTCTTGTGCCCCTTCCCCCCGCCCCAGCTGGGTGCACTTACCCCGGGCCCTGTCCCAGTCCCAGCTCCATTCCCTCCTGCCCTGTGGGGGCATTGATCTGCCCCCCCACTCCCTTTCCACCACAACAGCTTACCAGCTGGATGCAGCTGTATGGAGCATCATAAAGGAATCAATCACCCATTTATAAGATTATTCTTATGGGAAAATTGGTTCCGAGTTGCAAAGTTTCGACTTAAGGCGTGGTTTTCAGGAACCAATTGTGTTGTAAGTCTGCGGACTGCTAGTATTTCTTAATTTTTGCCAAAGATATTGGACAGCCTCTTTTTTCCTCAAAGGGCTTTTCTTTTAAAAAGGAACTTTAAAAAATTGTAAAAATGAAAATGTTTTTAATTAAGCCTGAGTGATAGAAACATATTCTGATAATTATAAATCATTTTTTTTACTTCAGGTTGCTTTTCCTGAAATGCAGCATGGGACTTTTAACATTTCTAATTGCAATTAAAACAGTTCCCAATAGAAAGTGACAAAGCGGAGGAATGCTAATAAATAAAAAATGCTAAAATTTAATTTTCTATTTTCTGTAGGCAATATTTCAGAAAAGCACAAGAGCTGATCTGCTAAACCACCATATTGTGAACACTGCAGTGTCCAATACTTGATTTTGAAATACATTTACACTGGCATACTCTTTGAAAAAGATGGTCCTAATTTCTTTGGATTAATGTTTCCTTAGGTTTTTTGTTTTTTTAAGTCTTGTCGGTCGCAGTTCTCTTGGGGTGGCTGCCCAAGCTCTGCTGATGAGCATAAAATATGTAGTTATAGTATTAAATTAGGGTATTATTAATCTTATTTTGGTTAGTAATTTATTCAAGTTCATTTTTATATACTTTGAGTAAAATCCTGGCCACACTAACTTTCTTTTAGCATTCATTTCAACCTTTATGACTAAGTAAAATGAGAAGCTAGGAAGGCCACTTTTAAATCCAATGCTAAATATTAAAACATCTGTCCCTTTTTGACTTGCAGTGTTGACGGCTGGTTGCCCAGCTGAGGTATACATGTGAAACATCAGTGAATAGAAGCACAGTCCTGCATTGAGATCTGGTACTACAGACTTCTTCAGAATCCCGTGAATCACTAGATTTATGCAGAACCCAATGGAACTCAGTGGAGCTCTTCATATAGACAGATTGGATTTTATGCGTGGAGCTTTTAGTAACAACAGAAATCATAATTCAAAGTTTATGTGATGCACATTTTGTCACATCAGCACAAAACACATTTAGTGCTACGTAAATGACTATGGGTATATATCAGTACACATTGTTTAAATTGGACATGCAAAGAAAGACAAGAAATGAAGTATGTGGCATTATTAAGTCTCTGTTTCATTAAGTGAATTAATCTGGAAATTCTCTGTCAATAACTGCAATAACTGCAATTTATCATTCACATCATTTCCTCCTATTTAGGTGACCTGGCCCCTACAAATGATTCCTCCTATTTCTGTGACCAGGTTGTGCAGGGGAAGATGTTTTTACAATGTTTGTATTTCCTTGTGGAGCTACTTACACCATGCCCTGCCCTCTGCAAGGAAGCTATTTCTGATTATATTATTTAACAATGATTTTGTGGTAGTGTCTAGAGACTAAACTAGTTGTGGTCTCCATTGTGCTAAGAGCTGTACAAATATAGAGAAATAATGACAGCTGACCTGCAATAAAGACCTGCAAAGCTTATAATTTTAGGTTGTTTTAGTTACTTTATTATTTAATAAGTTAATGCCCTGCAGCCTCAACAGCCAAAGAAATTATGGTGTTAACTCATGTTCAATACATATCCATTAATATGCTACTAGAAATCCTGCCCACTACCACTAATAACAATGCCAGCATTTGCATTGATTTTAACTTGGGGGTAAGATTTCATCTAAATCTTGAGAGGGAGTCTTTTAAGTTTCTATATTTTCAAGTTACCTTTAAAAAGAGAGGCCCAGTGGTCAATATGGAGAAATGGTTCTACAGTGCCTATGGGTGAAATACATTTACGAAGCCCGTATGCGAGTTCTACTTGCTTTAGTTCCTTTTCAGTTCAAAAGAACAGTGTTGCATCTCCAAGTCCTGTCCAAAAATGCAAAGAATTATTTATGAACATAAATGCTTTTATTCAAGTCCTTCCTCTGTTTATAATAGTTTCAGAAATACATTGCAATGGAGAGTGTGAAAGACAAATACTTAAAGTATCAGTTTAAGAACAGTCTGAATTGAAATTTGCTCACACAAAGATGTCTAAAACAATTCTGAGTGGGAAACAAACTCATAAAAGTTAGACCTTGCTTGTAGATAATTCTCTAGCTAGCACATGGGTATCCAACTGGTAGCTCCTGAAGTGTTAAACTCTGACACTCCCCCACCCCCTGGCTCCTGGTATGGATGCTGCTCTCCGTTTGCTTTTGACTATTGCTGCTGGAGACCCTGGGCTCCCCCCGCTTCTCCAACTTCCACCGCTTAGCCCCACCCTTGGGGACAGGATGTGGCAGCATAGCCAGTGGGGCTGATGGAGCTTGTAGTGTGTTCAGAACCTGGGTGGTGTAGGGGGAAGGGGCTCATGGTGAACATGTGGCCCAGGTGTACTTGACCTGAGTGATGTGTGGCTTGGGCCACAGCCCCTGGCCACTCAGAAGTTGGTCTGACAGCCCTGGTCTAGCAGGAAGAAGGGCTTAGTTTTTTGAATAATTTTCTCATTGCAAATAGTCTATCCAATTCTAGTTTCAGGGGTTCAGACTGAGAAACCATCCAAAAGTCCATCCAAACCATTTGTCTTGGAAATAAAGTTGGAAAATTTATGATAATAATCTCTTGTTTGATATTTGAGTATTTTTGCAATCTGTGCCTGCTAAGCCAATAGATGGCTGAGATCCTTTGTATCGAATTGCTTTTCCCTCTCCACCATATCTTGGAGTTACAACTCAGAGGGATACTGGAGACCATCTTAATTCCTCCTGGTGTTTTTAGAATCAGGATAACTCAGATCTTTACCAGCCAGATGCCATATTTGATGGCAACATATATGCAGCCTTGTCTGTCTGAAGAATATTTTTTTTAGTAATGCAAGTAAGTCAGTGACAAATATAAACAGATACATAATTATAGCCACAGGCTCTATTCTGATTATATTGAACATCGTTTCTATTGACAACAGAAGAGTAAATAAATCTGGAGAGACTTAACACTAATTTCATCCAGGAATAAACAGGGACATGAGACAAATACAGTGAGACCCTCAGCTATTAAAACTGGCTTTTGTACTAAAACTAATGCCAACAGAATAGTGATTCTATCTTGTGCAGCGGGTTTGTCTTACAGGTAGATAAGGATTTGATTAGATCATGGCTGCCCAAATGTTATGGAATCAGAACATTTGGTGGTTAGCCATTTAAATTTATATCTACTAACTTAAAACACACTTGGTCCCTCCTCATGTAAGTGTACATTATGGGTCAGCTTTTCAAATGAATTCAGGAACCAACAGCTACCATTTAGGAATGTAAATATGTGGCTAGATTTTCAAACAAGACCAGCTTCCCTGGAGGCACTTAATTTAAGTATCTGCATTTTCTAGCGTTCAGATTATAGCAGCTCCCTTTGTCTTGACAGGGACTGCTGGTTCTGGACTCTTTTGAAAACCTGACCTTCAAAACACCGTTTTATTCCATAAAGGGGAGATGAGCACTTTTGAAAATCTGGCACTAAGGTTTTTCAAGGCTTCAGGTAAAAATAACATAGTTTGTAAGTTACAAAATCAGTTTCTTTCTGCCCAAATAATGCAATGTCATCAATGTGATTAGGCATATTGGCTCACATTCTTTATTGGCCTCAGCCCTGCCCCTGCACCAGGGACGGTGGGGAAAGGTGATATTGGTTTGATACAATAGACAGCTATCCCCAGCATGTAGTGCCAAAGGCATGTGTGTATTGCATAAGGAACAGGCCTGCAATTTAGGATCAAAGGCAATGTCTCCAGTGGAGCTAACTGTGATTCCTTCAGCTCTTCTCGAATCCTATTTCAAAATTCAATTTGGATAACCTCAATTTGATCACATTAGCCAAACCATTCTCTGGAGATTTACACAACAACAAATTTCCTCAGAAAGGAACCAATATTTCTATCTTGCGAGTAAAGGTGAGATCAAAGAATTACAAGAAAATCAGGGTTGGAAGGGCTTTCAGGAGATCCTCTTGTCCACTTCCCTGCTCAAATCAGGACCATCCTCAACTAGATCATCCCAGCCAGGCTTTGTCTAGCCAGGTCTTAAAAACCTCCAAGGACGGAGTTTCCACCACCTCTCTGGGTAGTCTGTTTCAGTGCTTTACTACCCTCTTAGTGAGAGAGTTTTCCCTAATACCTAACCTAAACTTCCCTTGCTGCAACTTTAGACCGTCACTCCTTGTTCTTTTATCTGCCGCCACTGAGAACAGTTCACCTCCATCCTCTTTCGAACCCTGCTTTAGGTAGTTGAAGGCTGCTCTTAAATCCCATCTCAGGCTTCCCTTCTCTATACTAAATAAGCCCAGTTCCCTTGGCATCTCCTCAGAAGTCATGTGCCCCAGTCCCCTAGCAATTTTTATTGCCCTCTGCTGGATTCTCTCCAGCCTGTTCTGGTGCATAGGATTATTCTATCCTAAATGCTGGATTTAGCAATTGTCCTTATTGAACCTCATGAGATTTCTTTTGGTCCAATTCTACAATTTGTTGAGGCCTGTCTGAATTCTAGCCCTACTCTTCAGCATATCTAATACTCCCCCCAGCTTGGTGTCATCTGCAAACTTGCTGAGGGTGCACTCTATGCCATCTTCCAGATCCTTGATGAAGATAATGATCAAAACTGGTCATAGGACTGCCTCCTGGGCCACTCCACTTGTTACCAGCTGCCAACTAGACACTGAGCTATTGACTATTACCCTCTGAGCCCAATGATCCAGCCACTTTTCTATCCACTTTATAATCCATGCATCCAACCTGTACTTCCTTATCTTGTTTGTGAGAATATTGTGGGAGATTGTATCAAAAGCCTTGATAATGTCAAGGTGCATTACATCCACTGGTCTCACTGCATCCACAGATCTAGTCATCTTATCATAGAAGGCAATCAGGTTGGTCAGGCTTGACTTGCCTTGGTGAATCCATGTTGACTGTTTCTAATCACCTTATCCTCCAAATGCTTAGAAATGGATTGTTTGAGGATCTGCTCCATGATTTTTCCAGGGACTGAGGGTGAGGCTGCCAGTCTGTAGTGCCCTGGATCCTACTTCTTCCCTTTCTTGAAGATGGATAATATATATGCTCTTTTCCAATTGTCCTGGACCATTCTCAATTGCCATGAATTTTTAAAGGTAAGGGCTAGTGGCTCTAGAATCACATCAGCCAACTCTCTCAGCACCCTTTGGTGCATCCCATCCATCCCCATGGACTTGTACACGTCCATCTTTTCTAAATAGCTCCTAACCTGTTCTTTTGCCACTGTGAATTGCCCCAGGTGTGCTGCCTGGTGCAGTAGTCTAGGAGCTGACCTTGCCTGTGAAGGCTGGGGTGAAAAAGACATTGAGTGCTTTTGCCTTTTCTGCATCCTCTGTCACTAGGTTGCCTCCCCTATTCAGCAAGGGACCCACACTTCCTTCATAAAGGTAGTCTTATGGCAGATAATTAAAATTATAATAGATCCTAACCAGTATTCACTTGGTGCCACTCAAATAAAATATCTGGGACTCAATCTTGATAGAAAAAAACCCAATAAATTATTTTAATTAAGTCCTAAAATCCAAGATCTGAAGTCTGAAAATACTTATGCATGTTCTGTGGCTTCAGCATGTGGGTGGTCACACTCAATTAAATGGGATACAACCTATCTGCTTGAAACTGTGTGTGTGTGTGTGTGTGTGTGTGTGAAAATAGCTTTTGTAATGCCAGCTCCCAGCCCTCTCCTGAGAGATGACTTGGGCTCCACATGGGTGGAATTCAATGATTCTCAATGCAAAACTAAGGCAAAAAATTTAGTCCACAGAGGACAATTTAAAATAAAGATCAATACAACCCAGTTTCGCTGCATTTGTATTTTGAAGAACTGTTTTTAAAATACTACATATTTGTTCAAGTGTTAACAGTTTCCTGAAAAATAAGTTCAGCTAAAAGGTAGGAGTGTGCTTATCCTAGATATTAGTTAATCTGAGATCTGATCATCCCTTCAAATGTTCTCTTCATCATAAACTGTAATTTTCTGATAACTAGTCTTGGTTCTGTTAACCACAAAACTCTGCATTACATAAGCCCACAGAAGGTCTTAGACCTGGCTATCACTCCCAGCCACACTGAGCAGCTGCCAGTTTGGCTCCAAGTGCTGGGGCTGTTTTTTTTACCAAGTTCTGCAAGTGCCTTTTGTGGAAAGCCATGAGTGGGTTGGAGAATTAATGGGAAAAAGAATTGGCTCTGTGTTTCAGCATAATGAAATTTTGAGGCTGCACCAAAGAATCCCCAGCTGAGTTTATGTCCTTGGCTAGATGAATACAAAACACTCCTTAAAAAAGTAAAAAATAAACAAACAAAATCCCTTGCATTGTTCAAGTGTGGGGCTCCTCTATGCTCTGATCTAAGACACATACCCAGTTAGTATTTAATTTTTGAAACAATTGATGCTGCCCTAACTTTCTGCCTAATAGCTGTCTGGACTGCTTTCTTCTTGAGGGCAGAGCTCTCAGAAGCTCACTCTCTGAGTGCAAAACCCTATTGAAGCAACTGTTCCACTAGGCCTTTGAAGTGCTCTCCAACAGAGTATGGTAGAAGTCCTAATGTTTTCCTTCCACAATGTTTTACCAATTTCCATTACTGTGTGCACACACACATGCACACACACACAAACACACAGAGTAACTCCAGGCATTTATTTGCCATCCTTTCAGAAATGCGAACTGATGACATTTCATTTTTACCTCATTTCTTTAATTAGCTGAAAAAGTAAAAGCTACCATAAAGTGAAGCTTGATAAGCCTGAACTCAGTTGAAAAAAGACTTTTTTTGTGGATATTGTCTTGTCTATCAAGAAATCTCTCAGAAAGTGAAATGAAAGTTAGCATATTTTCTGTAGACCTATGGCACAAATTGGAGGTCAAATTGCAATGTATGTGGCATATTAATTCTTCTTCATGTCTGCAGCAATCTTGGTTACAAAATGATTCAGCAAGGTATGTTGCAAAAAGAGAACCAGTAGGGAATCTTGTGTGTGGACTCCAATTTTATAAAGACATTTTGTTTGGCCCTGCATGGTGGGATGGACCTGGGGAGTGGCAGAGACGGAGGGTCTCCTGATATGAGGATCATCTGTTCTCTCCCCCATCTGGGAGGCCACTGCAGCATGAAAACTGAAGTAATAGCCAGCAAGAGGCCATCTGCCATTACAACACCTGCAGGGAGGTTGCCTCCCCTTCCCCCACAAATTTCCCAACATTCAGTCGAGTTACTTGTGCTGGGAGCTGGGGACAGGATTTGTGTGTTAGTAAAAGTGGTAGAAGTATGCAATTTTATTCCACCCAGTTATAACTGGTGGGCGTTTGTTTGTACAGCTTTATTCTTCTGAGATTATTGGGGCAAGAGGAAACAAAGCTGAAGGAAGAGCCTTCCTAGTAAAGGAGAAGGGGTCGATCATAGAGGCTGTTTTGTAGTCATGCTATTAAATGACCATTCTGACCTTGGAATCAGAGTAGGCTCTGCCAGGCATGTAGCATGCCCCTTGGTCTCCCTGGACAATGGAGAGGGGGGAGGAGGGGGCTGCCAGGGGCATACCTGAGGCTCTGAAAGGTGTCCAGGACCCAGGGGTGAAGTCAGGGGGGCTCTTCTGTGCTGCTAGCTATAGGGCTCCAGCTGTGCAGAGAGGGGAAGAAGAGCCAGAGCAGCTCTAAAGGCCTGGAAACTATGAGAGAAAGTGCTCATAAGAACACAGGAACTGTCATTTGCAAAGACACACCACAGATCCATCTTACCCAGTTTCCTGTGTCACACAGTGGCAGAGAGTGGATGCTGAAAGGGAGAGTGAATTGGGTATGACCAGGGTTTTTAACACAGCCCCCAGCATTAAAAGTCTAGGAAGTTCTGCTTCAGAGGCTGTATCTATAACTCATGCTCAATAGCTATTGATACCCCTTTTCTCCAAAAACTTGTCCAATCCCTTTTTTAATCTGGCTAAACCGTCAGCTTTCAAACTATCTGGTGGCAATGAGTTCCACAGTTCAATTACATGCAATGTGAAGAACTTCCTTTTGTTAGCTTTAAACTTACAACCTGATAGCTTAATTTTGTGACCCCTAGTTCTTGTGTTGTGAAAGTTAGTAAATAATAAATCCCTATTTACCTTCTCATCACTGTTTAGTACTCTGTAATGCAAAAACCTAGAACTCTTGGTTCCAAAATGATACCTTTTATTATACTAACTGAGAAATTGCAAAAATAATAATACAAAAATAATAATTCTACAAGCTTTTGGGCTCACGCACCCTTGTTCAGGCTCCAGAAAAGTTCAAGATGGTAAAAAATCCCCATATATAGGAAATTAAATTCATTTTTGGACAGAGGAAGCAGAAGCTGGAAAACTGTTCCTGTGGCTCCACGACAGCCTCTTTGTGAGCTTGCTCTTTGTTGTGTACATCAAGCAGGATTTCTTCCCTGGTGGTGTCATATGGCAGGCAGGGAGGTATAGAAATCTTTCTTTGTGTTCAGTAATGAAGTTTATAATCCATTTTTGGAACCAAGGGTTCTAGATTTTTGCATTTCTTTTTGTCTCAGACCAACACGGGTACCACATACATCCCTTTAGTATTTTGTAAACACTTATCATGTTCCCCTCTCAAGCATCTCTTTCTAAAATGAATAGGTCTAGCCTCTTTAAGTCTCTCCTCATATGAAATTTCCTCCCTACCAATAATTATCCTTATTGCTCTTCTCTATACCTTCTCCAGTTTTTCTATGTCCTTTTTGAGATGTAGAGACCAAAACTATAAAAGGGCATAATGGTACTTTCAGTTTTGTTTACCATACCCTTCTTAATAACCGCTAACATTTTGATTGACAGCTAAGGAGTTAAACCTCTCAGATGCCCCCCAATGATGTCGCTGAATGCCACACTGAGTGAAGAAATAAACCTCTAATTCAGTGGCAGAGAGGGGGAGGGTGAAAGCTGCCTTCACACCCTTGTCATTCCTCCCACAGCACCCATCTGCCAGGACCTGAGAGCCTCCTCGATGTCACTGCCTGGTTATCAGGCCCCTCTCCCCAAGCCCATAACTGTTGTACTAGCAGCATAGTTACTTCAGTTCCAGCACCTATTAATGTGCCCACCCCCTTTTCATCAGAGTATGGGGCTTATGCTCCCTTATCTACTCATAGTTACACTATTGGGCTTTGCAGGACCTGAGCTCTTGAAGCTAAAGGATTATCTGCTGACATTCTTCTGAAAACCGGTGGTGAACTGAGCTCTAATAATATAACGTGTAAATGCACCAGTCCTAAAAAGGTGAATTTTGCTTTCATTTAGAGCCATGCTGTATGGGGGACTATCAATAGAATTGCTCTTAGAACAGAACTGAATCCAGAGTCCTCAAAAATGCAGAAACACCTCTTCTTCTCATTGCTTAGCTCAGCAGTGGACTGAAAAAATGAAGCCAAATGTAATATTAGGTCAACATCATCTTCAAGTCTAGATAGGTAAACCTGGATCATGAGCTGGACAATAAAGACATCTGTTTTAACAAATATTAGTCTCATGATTTTAGTCACTGCTGAAAGGCATTCAGACACCATGTGGTGATAGGTGCAGAAACCAAACAGAGTAGTATAGAAATGACTTAGAGTTGTTTTAGTAGCCAGGTGTTTTAATAGCCCTAGGTGTACAAAACTCATATTAAAACAGCTTTCTGTAGCAATTTTCACAAACTACAGAGTCAACTTATCTGCCAGCCAGCAAAAGAACAAACTAGGAAGTTAGGAACAAAGGCAAAGCATGCTTTTAAGACAAGGGGTGAATTGGAACAAAAAAAGTAGTCTGATTCTAAGCTCTGCCCTAAAAACAGCCTCTGTAAATGTAACTTGTTGAATGAAATATTGTCTGTAGTTGTCTGTGTTGGTGCTCAAAATATGACCTTTGGCATCCTTGGGTATGGCACCTTAAGGTGGGGGATGGGGCTAAAACAAGTCTCCAGGTTCTGATAGATTCCTTGGAATTGGTTTCCTTGATAGAGAAACAAACAGGGCATTGCCATCATATCCAGGAAGCTTTGTGAACTTTAAAAAAAATCCTTGTCTCAAATGGAAACAGAAAGTTAAAATCTCAAAAAAAAAAAAAAAAGTATGTAAACTGACACCTGAAAAAATATTTAAGTTTGGGTCTAATTAAATATTTCATTTTATTTTTTTAAATGTTTCAGAATCATAGAATCATAAAAAATTAGGGTTGGAAAGGACCTCAGGAGGTCACATAGTCCAACCTCCTGTTCAGATCAGGACCATCCATCCCCAGCTAGATCATCCCAGCTACTAATGCTGCCCAATATGCCATTAGCCTTCTTTGCAACAAGGGAACATTGTTGGCTCATATTTAGCTTATTGTCCACTGTAACCCGCAGGTCCTTTTCTTCAAAGCTGCTGTTTAACCAGTCAGTTCCCAGCCTGTACTAGTGCATGGGATTATTTTGTTCTAAGTGCAGGACTTTGCACTTATCTTTGTTGAACCTATGGCCGCATCTGGACAAGCACAGATGTTTGGTTCCCTAGGGACAAGTAGCAGTGGTGCACCTTGCACTGTAGCTACCTGTCCCCAGGGGAATGTCCATGCCAAGTGCACTTTGGCACGTGGCAAGTTATCCCAGGGGCAGTAGGGGATGCTGCCTCTGCATGCACTGCTCCTTTTTTTTCCCCCGTGGGTTTTTTTGACCCCTGGATATCCAGTTAAAAAAAAATAGAGTGGCGCATGCATGGGCAGTGCACCCTGTGGAGTTGGGAAGACCTTAGTGTGTGGTATGTGGTGCAGCTGACGTGTATACGGTGCCACATACCACACAGCTACGTTCATCTGGATGATCCTCTGAGATTTCTTTTGCTCCAGTCCTCCAATTTGTCTCTGAATCCTAGCCCTACCCTCTAGATATCTGCCCCAGCTTGGTGTCATCTGCAGATTTGCTGAGGGTGCACTCCATCTCATCTTCCAGGTTGTTGATGAAGATATTGAACAAAACCAGCCCTAGACAAACTCCTGGGACATTCCACTTGAGACCAGCTGCCAGCTGGACATTGGGCCATTTATTACTACCCTTTGATCATGATGATCCAGCAGGTTTTCAATCTACCTTATAGTCCATTGATCTAACCCATACTTCCTTAGCTTGCTTGCCAGAATATTGTGGGAGACCAAATCAAACGCTTTCCTAAAGTCAAGGTATATCATGTCTACTTCTCTCCCCGCATGTACAGAACCAGTCATTTCATCATACAAGGCAATCTGGTTGGTCAGGCATGACTTGCCCTTGATGAATCCATGTTGACTGTTCCTAATCACCTTCTTCTCCTGCAAGTACTTAGAAATGGAAATTGATTTGTATTCTGGCCATTGTAAGTGTTTAATTATTTTGCTTCATTCACATTCAATTTCAAAATAAGAAATCATTTCCAATACCTTCATCCTCCCCCAGTAAAGAAGAAAAAGAACATTTCAGCTTGCAGTATCTTGCCATGATCCATTTTCACGATTTCAATAATTCCTTTCCTAAAATATCTTTAAATGAAAAATGTATCAAGACAGTATAGTCTCAGTTGCAGTGAATTAGCATTTTCAAACTAAAAAAAGGAAGACATTTTTGCCGGGAGTTTGCCAGCTTTTACCAAATATCAGTAACTCGTATAATTAAAAATGAAACACCATGGACAAAACAAGATGAAATAGTTACTAATATTGATGTTTACATCATCATCACTGGTATTCAAATTAATTGCATAGTAAGCTGCAGTTACAGAATAGTCCATTGTTAAAGTTATTGTTCCACACAGAGCCATACACTGCTCAGTTTTTCAGGTTATTGTTTTTACATAGCAAGCGACATCTTTTTCAACTGGGAGCTGACATTCCTGTGAACATGACTGGTCCAGTCCAGGCATCTTTTAAAATGAAAGCAGTTGCTAAGATTTCATTGGTATTTCAAGAAAACCCAGTGGAGGTGACTGACATCTGAGAATGACACATGGCAGTACATTCAAATCCAATGCCTGAGAGGCCTCTCTGCCTTCTTTACTTCCCTTGTGAAAAGGAGAGACAGTGGTAGCTATGTCTGACTTCAGTTAGAACTGATCAGGAATGTTTTTATGGAACAGTTTTTTTCATACAATGGTTATTTCTTAAAAGCAAAATGTGCAAAGGCAGGTGGATTTCTACAATTGATTGAGTATGGGTAGCTCTCTACATTTGCTTGCCAGGCAGATTTCCACCAGAAATGTCTCTGGTTTCCCATCAGCTCACTTGCCCAGCTTCATGGCAGCCTGTCTGACCTCAGGACCAGGACTGTAGGCCTGCCGGAACCTTCAGCCAACTGGATCCCCCAGGCTACCTGTTTCCAAGGGGATTCATAGATTCATAGATGTTAGGGTTGGAAGGGACCTCACTAGATCATCGAGTCCGATCCCCTGCACAGGCAGAAAAGAGTGCTGGGTTTAGATGACACCAGTTAGAGGCTTATCTAACCTCCCCTTGAAGACGCCTGGAGGGGAGCACCACCTCCTTTGGGAGCCCATTCCAGACCTTGGCTACTCTAACTGTGAAGAATTTCTTCCTAATGTCCAGTCTAAATCTGTTTTCTGCTAGCTTGTGGCCATTATTTCTTGTAATCCCCAGGGGTGCCTTGGTGAGTGAAGCCTCACCAATTCCCTTTTGTGCCCCCATGATGAACTTAGAAGCAGCCACAAGGTCGCCTCTCAACCTTCTCTTGCGGAGGCTGAAGAGGTCCAGGTGCCCCAGGCTCTCCTCATAGGGCTTGGCCTGCAAGCCCTTAACCATACGAGTGGCCCTTCTCTGGACCCTCTC
>JAGPOW010002673.1:1922752-2009938 GCA_030014935.1 Caiman crocodilus | reverse complement strand
CATAGGGCTTGGCCTGCAAGCCCTTAACCATACGAGTGGCCCTTCTCTGGACCCTCTCCAGGTTATCCGCATCCCTCTTGAAGTGCGGTGCCCAAAATTGCATGCAGTGTTCCAACTGCGGTCTGACCGGTGTCCAATAGAAGGGAATTATCACCTCCTTGGATCTGTTCCTCATGCATCTGCTGATGAATGATAAAGTGCCATTAGCTTTTCTGATGGCTTCATCGCACTGATGACTCATGTTCATCTTGGAGTCCACTAGGACTGTCTGACCTCAGGACTAGGACCGTAGACCTGCCAGAACTTTGTGCTAACTGGATCCCCCCAGGCTACCTGTCTCCAAGGGTATGTTCTGGTACATACAAGACACCCAGTTTCTAGGCTGGGAACTGGGATCCAAGCCTGGCAGCAGGAAGTTTGGATTTCATGGGAGTTCTAGCTGCAAGGCTTCTGGCTCACCCATGGCTCTCAGCACCCATCGCAGAGCTGAGAGTTTAGATTCTATGAAATGCCTGGGAGGCCAGCTATGAGCTTCTACGGGCATGTCTACACATGCAGTTGACTAATTAACTGCAAAATAAATGTCTCAGTGTCTCTATGTGTGCCCCTATTAGGGTACACAAAACTATTAAACTCCACAGTAGGGTAGGACTTATTAGGACTTATTATTTACAAGTCCTTGTAAATACAGTAATTTACAAATATTTGTAAATACAAGTCCTACCCCACTGAGGAGTATTTTTATGCACACTAGTGCACATAAAAGTGCTGACTTGGGTGGCTGGGGCAAGAGGGCTCTTCACTGCGGGGTTGCCTGCTGGATAGTCCCATACTGGAGCACCCTCATGCCTGAGCCAGCCCATACCCAGCACATTGAGCCTGATCAGAGTAGCTGTAGGCTGGCAAGCTGACCCCCAAAGTACACTGCCAGTTGGGGTTGCTGCAGTTTGACTCAATGTGCTGTGCCTGGGAGCTTCCCAGGAGCAATAAACTGCGGCGCAATAAGCACCGCAGTTTATTGCTGCACGTCAATGGCATGTGTTGATGATAAATGAAATGCATGGCATGTGTTAATGGCATGTGTAGATGAAACACCTACATTTCCTGCCATGAAATTCAGAGCCTGGGTTTTTTTTCCAGGGTCTGTGGCTCTGGGCCAGCCCTACCATACGAACTGTCAGACTCTGGGACACCTTGTTCTGAAGACCTCTTTAGAATTCAAGACTCCAGAGCTTTCAGACTACTGGGCCAGTTGGCTTCCCAATTTGCCTGATACTCAAAGCCAGTGGCCTGAAAGTCAGGCAGCCCAGGTAAGCAGCTGGTAGGGAGTCTGGAAACTTTTCTTTAGTGGCTACTAGTAAAACTTCTGACAATCAGCAGCTACTAGGGATCAAAGGGAACATGATGCAGTTAAGAAAAACCATTTTCGGTGTCTCTGAAGTGAAACATTGCAGGATTTCTGTTCTCTAAAAATGTTGGTCCTCTAAAAATTTTGAATGTTTGGCATGACAACCCAGCTGCAACAATCTGAGAAACTAAAATCAAGGAATGGAATTTTGGTTATCCAGGTAACTCTAGTATTAATATCCTTTACCTAATCAGCACTGATCAAGAAGCAGCTGGGGGAGGGAGGGGAAGGGAGAGTATGCTTTTTTAGAATATTTCAGTATTTTAATTTTACATGAAAACATAAATCTTTGATATAAAGCAGAACCAACCTAGGCATTTAAATCAGGGAAAAGCCTGAAAATGGTAAAAATAATCTTTCATTCAAGGAAAGTCAGAATTCTTATATAGTCAGGTACTGATTAATTTGCAAATGCAAAGATGGATCAACTTTGGGGGTATTTTGCAAGAGAGATACTGGTACTTAAACCTGTGTGAATTCATTATATAGAGACAGCTATTTTGTGGGATGTCATTGGGACTCGCAGGAATTTTTTAGCATGGAAACATTAAATCTGAATATTAGAAATAGGTCTGAATATCTAAAACTCTTGTTAAGGCTGAATATAAATTTATGGATTCTTGCTGGCTGAAAGACTGTGGTTTACTATACTATCTAGCAACTACATTTTGGCCTTGAGTTTTTCTTAGGTGCTCCAGGTCACATTTAAATGAGCTATTGGGTAATGGAATGACTGCACAGTCTAGTGTACCATTAGTGAGCATTTGCTATGCCTGAGCAGAGACACAGTCAAGTTAATCTTACTTTTGGTATTTGTGTTGATCATCATTTCCTTCTGGGCTCTGCTGAAGCCAAATCCAAGCACACTAATGAGATGCCATAAATAAGTTCACTCAGATTTGGCTTTCCGTTATGCTACTGAAGTTTCTTCCTATCAGGATGTTCTGATAGCTTCATATGATCAGCTGAATTAAAAGCAAATGTCCTTGTTTTCCTAATCACAGTTTTGGGTGCAAAACATTATGAACGATGAAAAAAAAAGAAGCTGTAATACCTTTATTAGATATCTAATCTGAAATGTGTGTATTTAGGATGAGATTGTTCCTAACCCTTTATGGTCAACTAATGTTTTATATTTAGCATGAGCATTTGTAAATAGCTGCTACATCTAATTGTAGAAGTGGGATAACATAAGTGTACTTTTGCCAACTCTGGAAGGCCCTTAGGGCTAGAATCACCAGTGATTCACGGGTGCTTACTTGCTATGTTAAGTGCCTAAGTACAGCACATAGTTTCTTAAAAAACCTCCTTGCCGAGTACCCTCCCCCCTTTCTCCCATCTTTGCTCTGAAGGCTCCTACATACCCTAAGCATCTAAATATCTGACAGTAAAATCCTCAGAATTTTTACCACTAGCCACATGCAGACCTACCTAAGTCTTGAGGATCTCAGTGTGGCTGGTGCCATTCTTACATCATGACTCACAAATGTTGTGAGCTCAAAGCATAGCACACCCCATACAAAACACAGGCAGCAAAGGAGATGTTCCTGCCATCCACCTAACACCTTTTATCAAGTAATCCCATGGCTTAAGCCTGATGGGGAGACAAAGACTTCAATTGTCTTCTCTTCCTGATACAAGGCAGGGACTTGAAACAAGGTCTAACACTTCTCAGAAGAGTGTCCTGACCAACAAATTATTGGAGTTCCCTGTTAAATTTTTTCCTGCTAACATATGTAATTAAGTATTTATTGGGACACAGAGGGCACATCTATGTGAAATGCTACTGTGCAGTGGTTACTGCACTTTTATTTAGTACTTTTATAATCAAGTAGTAAATAAATGTGCAGTAACTAGAGTTACTGCACAGTAGTGCTGGTGAACACCTTTTTAGTGATGCTACTGTGCAGTTGCCTAATAATACTGTGGAGTAGCATATTAGCTCTGTTGGTGCTGTGACGTGCTACTGCACAGTATTATTTGGCTACTTTGCAGTTAGCTTCTCATGTAGATGCACCCAGGCAGAGGAAACAGAGAGCTTCCCATGTTTATATCAGAATATTGGAGGGAGATAGTGAGAGAGTGTGAACAGCAAAACTTGCTTTTATAGTGAAATGTGTCAATTTACCTGGCTTTACAATGCCACTTCCTCACTCCAGGTTTTGGGCAAAGTAAGATTTAAAGAGAATTTCCTCAGTGAAGAAAAGCGAATGTGTTGGGAATATTTGTAGACTGAAGCTGAACTCCATTGGAGGCTATGAACAGCTGTCATCCTTGGGAGTGGGATGAGCTGTGCTGGGATGCTACTGGCAGCAGTGTGATATGTATGTTCAGAGAATCCCCTGCGGGAGGATTCCCGGGTGCACCTCTACAACCCGGGCAGGGTCTCTTGGTGTTGCAGGGGCCCAATCCCTATAGGAGAATTCCTGGGGCACACAAGATCCCAGAGGCCCCAGAAGCATTTTCCTGGGACAACTGTAGGGTTGAGCAGCACTATGCTGCTTGTGCTTTCCCACCACAAAGCAAACAAATTTCTGCCTTCAAAATGAGGCACAAATTTTTGCCACCTGTTGCTGCAGTCACAGTTCTGGGCACTTGTGGCATGACAAGGGGCATGGACTTCTATTTGCTTTGGCTTTGTGCTATCATAAAAATTGCTGTGATGGTACAAAGGCAACATCTGTTTGTGGCCAGAGCACTCAGCCCCTGGTTAATCAACCCGGTGCAAAGGTCATCCTCCCCTAGGGCTGGTCAATGCTCTTTTATAATTATCCCTGCTGCTAGCAAAACGGCAAAAAGAAGTGACTTGAGGATAAATGGTGAGGAAAGGATGTCCCTCCCACAAGCCAATCCCTGTCTGCCTCTGTTTTTATCTCAAGTTCTTCTCACTCAGTGCAGAGGCCAGCTTTGGAAGAGGTGCAACAAGTGCTGGAAGGTACAGAGATGAATGTTTGCCAGCTGGCTGGCCCTCCCATACAACACTGTCAGACAAACCTGACCCTTGCTCAGATTCATTCATGCCATTGCTTTGATTTTAATGCTTTTTTTAAAAAAAAGCATTAAAGGACACTCACATGTCCTTCCCTTCTGCTTTTTTTTAGCTATGCCTATAAGAGATATTTGAGTGCATCTAGAAGCCACAGAGAGAACATTGAAATGGACACACATAACACCATAAGAACGCATGTAGCAGCCTTGCTGATATCTAAGGTGATGCAGATATTAACAGCATAGATATTTTGTGTTTGTCCCATTGTATTTGAAATTCACATGAGATTTCCAGCCATCTCTGGCTTCCTTTTTATCAGAACCAAAAAGAGCAGCCCTTCTCACAGTGGTCAACTCAAAACTAGGAAACATAGAGTAAAAGTTAGACTTGGGGTTTGACTGCTGTTTTGGAGAAAGGCTTAAGTTCATTTTATCTCAACCTCTTTGCACATTGCCAAGGATTTTATGACTTTCTTCTTTGGGCTTTCTTCCATGCAGCCCTTGATGCCTGGACCTTTGTGATGGCCCAGTCTACTGTGATTTATCCTTCTATCTCTTGTGTAAGCTCTTTAAAACATAGGTCTTCCAAAAAGGAAGTGTTGTACTTGATTCTTCACTGTTGTGCATTTTCTATAGGAATATGGATTTGTCTAACTTGGGCATAACTATGGGCATGTCTCCACATGCACATTTACTATACAGTAATTTAGGTTACTGGACAGTAACCAAAATTACTGTGCATTACAGGCACGCATCTACATGTGCACACCTGTACTGCGCAGTAACTATGGTGACTTGTGTTGGCTTAGGTGTAAATTCAGCTATCATGCAGGCATCATGCAGGTATTGAATTTTTGCCTGATTAGTTACTGTGCAGTAATGTACATGTAGATGCCTTACTGCACAGTAACACCGTGTGTGTGGATTGATTTGAAACTAACTTTAGTCCTAAAGTTAGTCCCAAGTCAGTCCACACATTACTGCACTTTAACAGCTGCATGTGTAGACACCAGCCTAAAGACTGCTTACTGTGCAGTAAATCCATGTGTAGACATGCCCAGTGAGTGGAGAATTCTTGACAAATAGCATTTTCTGCGTATTTACATTTAATACACATAGTCCAAATTAATAAATAGCAAACAACTAAAAAAAAGAAAAGAAACCCCCCACGTCCCTTTTGTTCATATCAGTCCAATGTAATGTTAATACTTTTCAATTGATTCTTGTTAGTTACCTATAAGGAATGAGATTGGAGTTAGGGTAAAAAGTGCCATTTTCATTCTTATTCTAAGCTTTATTTGTGCAGTGTAGTATCTATATGTTTGTTTAATATTCTCATCCGAACAATGTGGAACTAAGCAACTGGGCAAGCAATTGTACTAGCAGCTCTACTAGAAGAACTCTAGTAGCTGGCCGAACACTCTGACTCTTCAGTCCTCTCAAACTGGCTGGTTGTTCTGCCACAGACTGACACAGCTGTCAACAAACACACAATTACAGAACATTTATAATATTCTACTTGTTTTCCATGAATGGTCAGATCAACACTTGCTTTTGGTAGCTTGAGGACCTGGTTTGGCAGTGTCACCACCAAACAGCGTAAACCCCAACCTGAAAGCGTGCCCTTTTTATTTTCCCATAAAACTGCCTGTGTGCTTCTTGTACAAATCAAAGAAATTTGGCCTCCTGCATGTGGAAATAATTATTTACAAACTATCAACATGACCTTCTGATCTCCAGTTCCCTTTTCTTGTGTGTATGTATAAGAGAAATGTGCAGCTAAAACAGCACAGATGAGAGCAGACAATCAGTTATGTGTGTGGCTCTTAAAGTAGACCTAGGTTTGAACATAAGCCAAAGAGGCCCCAAATATTAGTAAACAAGGAAAGGAACATTTTTGTGTTTAATGATACAGCACCTTCCATCTTTAAACCTTTTTTTGATATTAAAAATTGCACTTTGTTAATGTTGCGAACTCCAGGGGTTGTTTTGTGGTTCTGAATCTTAGTAATTAATAAAAGTCTTTGAAATTATGTTCTTGTGTATGCCTTGTGATTTACAGGACACCATAAAATTGTATACAGGCTAATGAAACACTGATGTAATGATCCAAACTGCCCCTCTCCCAGGCATGCTTTAGCTAACTTTGCTGCTGATAGATAAGAATAAGGGACTAAAGCTGTTCCATCTGGGAAACAGCGGAAATTGTTGCCCTTCCAGAGCTAGTAAGCACATTGCATGGAGAACCAAATCATGATACTATAGTGTGTAGTGGGCTCGGTTAATCCCATAATGCTTTTAAACAATTCCTTATGTTTAGCCTTCACAACAGAACTAAATAGTGCCAGATCTGTGTAAATCTGGAAAAACTCTGCTGACTTTAGTGGAGGTACACAGGATGTACACTGGTAACTGAGAGTAAACTTGGCCCATACTGAACACATTAGAAGAATCTGAAAAATCTCATTGCAAACTTCTGTGATGAAAAGAAGACTTTGAGCCTTCTGGGAGAAACAGAACTGGCTTTTCAGTCTTTTTAGTTTGTCAGAAAGAAAACTGAGAAGTGACAATTAAAGTATATAAATACTTTCACGGGGAGAAAATAATGTATAATAAGCAGCTCGTTAACCTACTCAAGACAAGTAAGGCAAGGATGAATGGTTGGAAGTTGAAGCCAGATCAGTTCAGCTTAGAAATAAGGCACACATTTTTGACAGTGAGCGTGATTATGTATGTCCCTCATGGATGCTGGAGATGGCAGCATCAAGGATATGATTTGTAAGCATGAAGGGCACCGTTCTCTCAGGCGCTGCCCAAGAAAACAGAACTCACTTCAACAAGAGATCAGAATAAAAACCAAAACATAACATTTAGATCTGCCTAACCAGGGTTAGGTTATTTAAATACCCACTCATGCAGGGGGGTCACTCAGGAGGTGAACTTGGATCAAGAGGGGGTTAACCTAATCTAGTGAAAGTCTGGGAACAGTCACGTTCACAGCACAGCCCCTGGGCTGGGAAAGCCTAGCTAGCTGCTCATCCCAGCCTTGTGCTGTTCCTATCCTCTCCCTACTCTCACTGGGCTGTTTTTAGGCTCCTAACTCCTCTCCCCAAGACTAGCCCCCTTCCCCACAGACCCATGAACCCTGCCTGGATCTGCCAGAACCCTCCAGACCTTCCAGCACCCGCGCTTGTGGACCCGTCAGCTCTTCATAATCCTGCCAGCCTCTCCCCTGGCTCGATTTACTTACCTCAGTCTGCCTACATTGCTCCTGGCAGCAGCAAATGCTTGTACACACTACTCCTGAGCTAGGTTTAGGCAGCTTAAAGTTGTCTACAACTAGACCAGGTGCAGTGAATGTTTGTACTGCACCTAGTCTAGGTGTAGACAGCTCCTACTCAGTTTCATCACATTCAGAGCAAAATTCAAAGGTCACTTGTTTGCCTTAGCTTTTCTACTACAAGCAATGAATTTGAAATGAAATGATGAGGAAGGAAGAGAAAAACAAAAATAGTCTCCTTTCACTCTTAAAACCTGTAAGGCATGGAATGATTTCAGTGATAGATGAATACCTAGACGTACACAGCACTATACAATACCTGGCGTCTAAGTGAAACAAACCACGGTAATGACCCTACATACAAGTTTCAGTGAAAGGCCATTGGAGATGATGCAGGATGCGTTTGAAAGGGAATCATGAGTCATCCCAAATCTGATTTGTGCAGGTGGCACAAGAAACTGGAAAGAGAATGGTGTTGTTTTGAAGAAAAAAAGGCTTAGTTTGCTCAGCAAAACTGACAGAATTTTTAGCAGTGTTGAGCAAGACAGACTCATTTACAGCTAGCTCATCCTTATAAAAGTAGGACTTTGTCACAGTGAAGATGGAGTTAGTATCCTGTAATACTTTGTAATGGAAGGTTCTCTTCACCAGGTAATCATTTTATGAAAGGATGTCAGGGCTGTCAGCTTTAGCTTCTTGAAATGCTACCAGTTCCTCTGATATTTCATACTGTGGCTCATGCTAAGGTAACACATTTTTCATGGAAGTTTGGGGAAAATTCAGGCAGGGCATTTTAAAAAGAGGTGACCCAATTCTCATTGTACTAAATCAATTTTGTATCAATATAGCTTCACTGGGCACATCTACACAAGACACTGCAGCAATGAGCTATGGTGAAGTAGCAATGAGCCATAGGAATGAGCTATGGTGAAGCAGTTCGTTGCTACAGTGATTTGGCATCAGCAAACACGAACTATGGTGCTGCCATTACTGCTCAGTAGCTTGTTGCCACTGCACAGTAAGGTTGGAAATGAATGACTTGTGCGGCACTGGGATGACGCAGTACCGGTGATTGCTGAGCAGTCATTTAGTCATTTGCTTTTGCTAGCAAGCACTAAATGACTGAGCAGTAACAGCTGTGAAGTCGGGCACACGTGTAGATGTGCCCACTGATTCCATTTCCACCAGAGTAGCACTGATATGATGCACTGGAGAATAAACTTTCCAGGATTTTTCAAAAAAAATGTTGTTGTCTTTGGCAATATTACAAGTTACTGGACTCAATACAGAAGCATCTCTAGCTTATGTTGGGCAGGAAATCAGTTAGATTTGGATCTGATGGATCTAATGGTCCATTTTGGTCTTCTAATCTATGAATTCATGGATTCAATATACTTAAATGCAAGTCTTCAACACATTTCAAATTATTTTTTCTGGTCAGTGAGCTGTCATATAAGGGTAAAAACAGGTATGGGCCAAACTACAAGGAATTCAACCAGGGATATATGACCTTCATATGGTTCCAAATTCTTAATCTGTCCCCTTTCTACAGTGTGTATCTCCTAAACATCCAAGTGTGTTCGTTTATATAATTTTCCATTAGGCCTGCAAACAGAACGAATCGCACGCCTACTCGGCAATACACACCCATGCTCTGGTAATTCTTGCCCAGCCCTGGGCTGGTATGTCTTTTTAAAATGTCTCGCATCATTTCCTAGGAGTGGGACACAGCTTTAGAGATAGATAAGTAATGAATAAACTGGCCAGTTGTCTAATGTCTTGCAGTTTCCAATATTTAATTTGAGGATCTTAAATTCAGTGATAACTTAAATCCATGTAAGTAAAAAGCCTAATAAAAACAAACCACAGTGTCAACTTTTTCTTTTGCCCTCCTCACTCAGAAATATTGATTTTATGGATGTTACTTGCTTCTTGGAATTATCCTTTTTAAAAGGGCTCTCTACATCTATTTGGAAGAAAGCCACATCAGAAAAAAGAATTAGCCACTGAACTTCTGAACTTTTTTTTTTGTTCCTTCCAACTACGTATGACAACTTGCTGTGCAAAATATAATGGATCGCAGTCTGCTGGGAATAACTCCATTGAATTCAAAGGGGTTATTCATGTATGCATGTGTCCCAATGTGTGTCTCTCATAAAATCAGTTAATGCAAAATCCTGAGACCTCTAATTTAGGAGTTTGTGTAAGTACCTTGGGATTTGAAACTCAGATAAACAAAAGAAATAACCCCTATGGTATAGTGTTCACCCTACCTATTTATTCCTGATGCATTAACAACTACATAATCTAGGAGGCAAACACAACTCTGACAACTGTTTGAGAATGAACCACAATTTCTGCTATTTCCTTAGTGTGTTTACATTGTCACAGTAGTGACTTCAGGTTAATATAAGTATACCCAAGCTAGTATTCCTAGTAGTTAACTCAGCACAGGCTGTTAAACCCACCTGAGAAGCAAGATATAGTTCTTTGCTGCTGTAGCCAAACTACTACAAGTACCCAAGGAACATACTAGAGGGAAATGCTCACCCACCATTGTGTTCAAGGGAAGATGTGGCTGCCCGAGATAACTGGCGCTCATTTAAAACATTATTTTACTGCATGACAACCTGAGCGATTATCCTGAATCTTTGTTTGTAATATAGTTTTCTCTACCTTAGCCTGGCTAAGCCTGGCTATAACAACTCTCAGACATCTGAGTGAAAAAAAATCTGACATCAGTTCATGCAAGTCTGGATTCAGTTCAAGTAGGAAAGTGGGAGCCAGATTAGCAACCAGAGGCAGCTGGAGCATAGGTGTAATATATTTTGTACAATTATTTGTTCTCTACGAGGCTTTATACTCTTGACTACGTTACTACTTTTCTTCAGTGCTTAGTCTTTACTCATATGAGTAAGAGCTGTATGATTAGATATCCTATTACATGTTCATTAATGCACTGTAGCTACTGCACTTGAAGTTTAGTACTTGTATAACCAAATACTACATGAGTGTGCAGTAACTGGTATTACTGTGCAGTAGTGCTGGTGCATGTCTTTTTAGTGATGCTACTGCACAGCAGTTTATTAGCACTATTTCTGCCGTGATGAGCTATATTTAGTGATGAGTATTATTAAGTTACTGCACATTTATCGTTTCATGTAGACATACCCACTGTTAACCTAGTGTGATGTTTACCATTGCAAGTGGACATGAAACTCAGTTTCCTCCTTGTTCAGCTCTTAAAGGTAGTCCTTCTGCCTATTCAAGAGAGAGGGCCAGAGTGAAAGAATAAAGAGATGGCATAATAGGCACATATATGAATTAGAGCAACGCTTGTAGATTTTATATGAAGGCAGCTATTCTTATCTGCCTTTAAATTCACTGCTCCTGCAGGCGACTCCTTCTCACTTCATGAATGTTGCACCGGTTTTCCCTTACATTTTAGAATATTTTTGCTTCATTTTTAAAATGAACATCATGTCTTCAGTTACAGGTTATGGAACAACAAAGGGCACTGGCTGCATTTCATTTGATTTGTCTCCATGCAGATTTCTCACAAGATAAGTCAGCATTTATAGGATGATTTCCACATCAAATAGAGTGAACATGGAAAGTGTTTTTTTCCAATGCTTTTTCAATAAATGATCACTGCAAAGAATAGGATTTGCACCTGGGAAATTTAGAAATAACATTTTCCATCTAAGAATTTCTTTCTCTAAAATAATACTGCCTGTTTAAAAGAACAACCCATCATGAACAAAATCCTACTATTCCTTTTGGGCAGAATTCTGTTCCACCTACTGGACAAACAAAGTGTAGCTTAGGACTAACTCTGAATTACTCGACAGAGATTTAGGAGCAATTCTAACACCACTTCTGGGTTTGAAAATGCCCCATTACAGGGCAATTGCAGGCAGTATTCCCTCTAAGCTGTGTGGCATGTGCAGCTGCATAGGTCTGGCATGAGCACACTGGCATGGCCTTGCACACTGCACAGTTTAGAGCGAATGCTGATTGCAGGTAAGCTTATTTCTACAATGAAGCATTTGTACCCCCAGAATGGGTAACAGAACAATTCCTACACTTGAATAGGATAACTGACAGTTAGTTTCAAGCTTTGCTTTAGTCATACACTAGCCTGTTAGTGTCAGGAGTATGAGGATGGCATTTACTACTAGTATATAGCACTGTGGGGATTGCCAAATTTGGCTAGGATCAGAAGTTACACATAAACTAGTATAAATGATCAGAAACTGGTTCAGATCTGTAACACAACAGAAGTTCAGTGCACATGAAGTGCTTTTAAAATGGCTGAAACCAGTTTAAGATAAACCTGGGTGAATGTATTATCAGACTTAACTGATTTAGATTAAATCAGTTTATTGAACATCTCTCCTAGATCCCCTCCACATTCAAGTTATTGCACAGTCCCCTAGCCTCCCAGGATGCTTTGCATCTCCCCTGCAATCCCCTCTCATAGGGTGGGCCAGCTAGCCTTGGCCCAAGTTATCTGCTCTAGCCAAGCAGGGAGGCTTTTGGCCTGGGCCACTGCAGGCATGTGGCTGCATTTCTGGAATCAAAAGAGAGTATCTGTTCACTTGCTTATCAGTTCACTCTACACAGCTAAGACTAACCTGCAAAGATTGAATCAATTCAGCCTTGGGCTTTTTGACTGTCTGTATTTAGCTTGACTAGCTTAATCCAAAAACTACTGAAGTTGGTTGAAGGCTTCCTTTTAATTAGGTCAAACCTTACATCCCGCTCTGAGATTAACAACTGCATTGGGACAAGGTGTTGTGTGCAATGACTCTGTAACCTTTCTGTTTTTCTTGAAGAGGCTCGCATAATTCTAGCTGTTTGCTAGTTAGTTACACAGTGATGCTGCTTGTCATTGACACCTTTGAAAGCTGATATAGAGGTCAGAGAGCTAATGTTGTGAGATACAAGCACACAGCCAGTATTGTCTATCCATGACCATGCTATGAATGAATAACTATAGAAAGGACATCTGAGGAAAATGCCATTCTCACAAATAATACTTACCAGTTGCCAGCCAGAGGAGGCTGATTTAAAGCCCATCAAATTACACAGGAATCTTTCCATTTTTGATAATCTTTGATTTGGGCTCTAAAATAACATGCTACAAAAGTCCACTGGCTACACAACCTGTAAACACCTATATGTGTTTTAAAAAGGATGGAGCTGAGAGGTTGTAACTACCATGTAGCATGTGGGGTCTAGTAGCACCTTTGTGGTTGCTGAACATGTGCCCCTTGACCTGTCTGTGGGTTGAAGAGGAGGATGCCTTATGCTCATTTGTGATGCTCCATTTCTCACAGTGCTTGCATCAAGGCTTTACAAAAGACATGGATAAAACCCTAACTGCACAAAATGATCTTACAATAATTATAACAATATTACAGAATGTCATCATTATAGGTCATACAAATCCAGCTCTGGGTCTAATGAGAATCAATACCTTTTACAATTACTTATAAAAAAATCTTTTACAATACAAGGATTTGAATCAAGGAATTTTGTGTACATTTAAAAATCTTCCCCCCTCCCCTCTATACACACAGACACAGATACACAGACAAGCATGCTGTCAATTTGAATATCATTTTGGAAGCTCATAAATGAAATCTGTCTTTTTACTGAAGGTTTTTGCTCTCCATCTGGCATGCACACTGGTGTGTTATCCTATAGGCTTACTCCTGGCTGCTAGGTTGTTAGCATTTAATCTTCTTGGGGGGGTGGGGAAGAGAGGGAGGAGGAAATAGTGAAGCTATTTACAAGATAAAGAATATTATAGACATGGCAAATTGCTATTAAAAAAGAGAACTGGGGCATCAGATAAGGAAGCAAGCGCTGTTAACTTATCCCAGAATGCAGATACATAAAGTACATATAATGTATTCACTGCTTATGCATATTGCAGAAAGAATAATACTTGCTGTCAGGCACTGATGTGGCAACATTCTAATATCACGGGAGAATGATTAAGATATAGTCAGATGGCCTAAGAACAGCTGCAAATGACCTCTGCATAGTCAGGAACTATGATAACCCCTGAGACTTCTTAAAGCAAATGAGTATTAGAACAGTTAGGGCCACAGCAAGGGCTCAGTCCTTCCCCTTACCTTGGAGTCCCAGAAATGCTTCTGACTGGATATTTGGAGAAGAAAAAATAGCTTAAAAAAACCAGTTCAAATACGACTCTATGCAGCTGCATAAAAAACCCTGAAATTGCCTTAAGGTACTTTTTGAAGCCACAGGAGACCCACAGACCTGGCAGCTGAGCAGTCAGTATCAGCTCCCATAAAAGGTTTCATTGGTCTGGGAAGGTTTTGTTGCTCCCAATTGTAATGAAATATGTTTTTGTGTATGTTAATTCCCTTTGTTTTTTTTTTAACAGCAGTACACACACAGAGAAAAAATGTAGCATCTGAAGTCTAAGTATCTAAGAGGTGACCATCCGCATAACAACACAGCTTACATGGTTTTTATGGCAGCCTGTGTAGCCATCTGTCATCATGACTGTTACTTGAGGTGGAAGTGTAAAAACTACTGTAATAAAAATGGTTTAAAAATAGTGTAAGGGCCTCTGCTTCCATCCTCCAGCTACATTCTATGTCTGATCTGAAGATCTCTTGAATCTTTATGAAATACTCCATTCACTTATGGTGCTAAGAGTTGTGCCTCCAGGGTCATGGCAGATGCTGCTGAGAGTCCAAGTTAGACACATCAGCAGTCGTTTAGTGCCATTGCAATTTGTTTTGATGGGCAGGACACAAATATTTATCACTTCCACTGTATAAATATATACAGCATTTGGATGATGGTTTAGTAACATTATAATCATTTATAAAATTATCTTTTTTTCAATTGAGTGAGATACCAAAACCTTTGAAGAAGCAAACTTCAGTATTTGTTCATGACTTTATGCTATCAGGAACATGACTGATTCTTCCTGAAATATACAAATAAATGTAGCTGTGGGCAAAAACTGGATCATCATTGCATTTCAGAGAATACTTATTGCTTTATCCCCAAAAAGGGTTTGATCCTGAAACCTTAATCAATGAATTAGTGTTACCCAGTTCCTAGGTTTACTTGCAACTCATTTGAACAAGGGTTGCAGGTTTGTATCCCTAAAGCCTAGTCCGTGACACTTATCAACCATTACATTGCTTGCAGCCGTTCTTAAACCAATTCATATTCTGCTAGAGGTGCTATTAATTTCATTTGATCTTCAAACCACAGCTGGATTGTGGAGTTGGAAAATAGCAAGACTTTGAACATGCTCAATCCTTCCTTGGCAATAACTGCCTCCCTTCCCTGCCCCACAGTGCATGGCCTAAGAAAGCCACTAAGGAACATATTAATGAATCCAAACCCTAACATGATGTTAAATCTACACCTGGGGTTGTAACTCATGGTACCAGAACACAAAAGACAATGTGATAATAAAAGAGAGCAATAGTTATCTTAAAATATTTTAATGGGTGGTTGGCTAATTCAAATGTGTTGTTTACAAGGGTGATCGGATGAGCTGAGGCATTTTCACTGCCAGTTACAGAGGGGTGGTTAACAGAACCCATCAAATAAACATAAATTTTTTCTTTGCTCTTTTCAGCAAGGTCCATGAAATCAGTTTTACCATAACTCACATAATCAGCTTGGGGTATGTGTAATTCATTTGGAGTGAGAAGTACCACTTGCTGGTAAGCAGCACTACCTCATTTAAACTTTTGCTACTTGACTCTGTTTTTTTCCTGCCCATCCTTCCATTTCATCCACATTCAAGCAAAATTTTGAAAAGAAGCCAGAAAAACTCAGAGCCTGCAAGGGAATGAAATCACAAAAGAGGAGTTACTCCCCAAAGATGGATCATTATTGATAACGTTTGGCAATCCCTTCCCTCAAAGCCTTCCTGCTAATTCATACATGAAGCAGAAACATAAAACAAAAGTGGCCTGAGGAAATTTCTAGTGCATATCTTTCATTTGCACATCTGCAGCCGTTGACTTAGAAGTTAATGTACAGAAATTAAGGTTATGCCATTAGTGTATGCTATAATTTAGTCAAATGTTCATCTTTTGTATAATAGGGCTTCTTCTCACATTAACCAACTGAAAATAATAAAATGTGTAGGTGCATTTTAATAAGGTTTATATATAGTTACCACCAATCTATTAGGCCTGTAAGACTGAAATACATTTAGTAAAAATATGCTAAAGCATGGATGAATCCTGCATCCTCTGTTAGTAAAAGTCAGTTGGGAATAAGAAGTGCTTCTCAACAGCAGATGTGTAGCTCAAAGTTCATCACAAGTGCTTTCACACAGAGTGCACAGCATGCAATCTTCTGCAAGAAGACCAGGTTTGGGCTTTCAAGAGGCCATGGGACAACTAATTTTATTATTCAAAGAAGGGGAAAAAAGAGAGGGATAAAACTAACTCTCTGTGAGATTTCCTTATGGAGTTTTCATTGTGTCCTCTTAAGAGTTAATAAATACATAATCCATCAGAGGAGACTGTAAGTGTATTGTGTTCCCATGGATATGCAGCTTAGCCACATAAACCTTCAGTGTTGTTTTCCAGTTTTTATCATTAGTATAAACGTTCATTTTTAGCAGATGTCCCTTTCTAAAATTATTACTTTTAACAGGCAACAGAGTCATTTGATCTGACATGGTATCAATGGACACCACTTTGGATTTTCATCTGTAAACAATTAACAGCAAAGAACTCCAGATCTTGAGAACATACAGCACACGAAAGGATATGAAAACTTCATCTCTAGTGAAAGTGACCTTTCTCTTACTTACTGGACTAAGAGGGAAGCACTGCCTGCAAGACAGGAATGAAGGAATGAAGGGTAAATCCCATAAGACAGTTCCTTTTCCCAGCTACTTTAGATGAGTTTGAGCCAATGTTCCAGGCAAAATGTAGGGCTCTAGTTGATAGTCTGAAATGACAGGTTTGGGAGTGCAGAGGTGTTTTGACTACTGGATTTCATAGACTATTTATACATTTTATTTCATGGTGAAGACTGATATTCACAGTGATTGACCAAAGTAATATTGAACACAACAGTCTTCAAAAAGCAAAGTAATTGGTTCTGGAACATCTACTCTCTGCCTTTTCAACACTTTTTGCCTTCAGCAATTTCTGTTACTTCTATGCATATAGAAGTAACAGAATTTAGTAACAGAAATAACAGCATGCAATTAGAGCCATGTAAAAAAAAAGTCACTTCCTATATTGCAGTCATTCACAAAATAAAACCCCACCCTTTCAGGAAAAGAGATTAAACAATCCATGTGAAAGACTGACTCCACTGAAGTCAGTGGCAGAACTGAGTTTTGCCAATCTCTCTTCCCCTTATGCCCTACAGTGGTTCTTTAAGCAGAAGATTAAGTAAGATTTATTTTTCAAAATGAGCAACAAAAAGTATAGTGGAAGTGAAGCTTATAAGCTACATTGTTCCAAGGGATCTACACAACTGATGAAGACTGGGTCATAGCAATGATAAGGAGACCAGGAAGTGGACTTAAGTGCCTGACAGGACCATGATGACCTAAAAGAGCAGTGCAGGAGTACACAGAAATAGTAGGGAAAGAGAAAAGGTGTCAAAGAACCCCAAGAAGGCCAAGAAATGGTCCCCAAGACACTTACAAACTTAGAGACAGTCTGCAGCTAATCTTCCATTCATGGTCAGGAAGGTATATGCAGTATACTTACCATTTACCCCTCTGTATGTCCATGAGCAGTGTTCAGGAGCCACTCCATTTGAGAAGGCAAGCAGTCTTTTTGGCCTAGACTTGTTGGACCTGCTAATTTGCTGAGAGGGGGCTAAGGATGGTAGAGGGAGAGTGGGGCAATGATTTCACTCTTCCTCTGGAGCAGCCAGTAGAGCTGCCTATAGTGGGGAATGCATAAGAAATCATTTCCAAAGCTAACAAAAGTTACTAAGGCCTTCTCAAGGAGGGCTCCTGCCTGAGGCAGCAGCAGGAATCTCTTTTGAGGCTCCTGCTTCAGTACATCTCCAGCTTACATCACTAGTGCTAGCTGGAACGTAAAAGCAACAAGCTGCTCTTTAATGCTATCTGGACATTTAAAGTTCTGAGGTTGGATTCATTTCTTCTTGCTTGACTTTTCACTGGGTGTGAAATGGTTCACTACTTGTCAATATATACCAAATTTGCATAAAAAACTCATGTACAGTGAGTGACTTAGCTTGAAATGGAGGCATCTTATCAGACAGAAGCAATTTCAGTAATAGACTATGTATGAGAATGACAAAGCAACGATAAGTAGTTTATAGCAAAAGGAAATGAGGCTTTGACCCCATACACAGAAACAGGCAAATTAACCTTTGTTTTGATTTATATCATTTGTATTTCTGTGATGCAAATCTGTCCTTCTATAGCATGTTATTTAAGAGCCCAATTCAAAGATTATCAAGAATGTAGAGATTCCTATGTAATCTGATGGTGTAGGGTTTCACAGACTTAGGCGCTGTACAAATCAAACAAAAAAAGGTAGGCCCTGTCACAAAAAGCCCAACAAAGATTCCTAACTAGGACCAGTATTTGCTCTGAAATTTTATCTTTGGGCTGGTGGGCATGTTGGAGCATGGCTCTAGGCAAAGGAATATCAGAGTTGTAGTTACTACAGCAGCCCTTAAAGACCAATGTCAGCCCTGAGGCCTTATTAACTCATCCCATGGAACAGGCAGGAACCAGATGCCCCTAGACAGGGAAGAAGAAAAGGTGGTGCAGATCCAGAGAATCCCTGTTTCCCACGTGTATGCTGAATATATCTCAGACAGAATCAAGAAAGGGCATCTTGCTCTAATTTTCTAATGTCCCTCATGGCTGAATCACAATGAAATGAGTTAATTTACCTGCAATACCGTACGCTTACACATCATAAAGGTATTAAGTTTGTCCTCAGTTATGCTTGTTCAGATGCCTTGTATGTAGGCAGAAGCTGGCTCTTGAACATAGGGCTCAAGAATGACTGGAGTGTTGTGTGGACTTACCCATGTCACCTTCAAATTAGCTAGCTTGTTTAATAATAGCAGGCTAGATAGTACCGTGGCAAGTAAGTTTGGGGCCTTGGGCAAATCTTGCAGCAGCAGCCTGTCCTCACCCCATGTGCAGATCCGGGGGTACAAGCCGCCACCCCAGCCCCATGCTTGCCTGGGAGCACATGCAGCAGTGGACGCGCCCCCTGAGAATGAGCCACTTGCGGCTCTGTCCTGAGCCCTGCCCCAGCTGGGCAGTGCCTGTTGGCACCCCTTTCCTTTGGTGCCCTGGAGGCTGGGGGTTGACCATGCTTGCCCCACATTGCTACAGCACAGGCTAGACACAGCAGTACAAAGTCATTTTCAAGAGGTTTTTGCAACCTCGGCTGAGCTCCTTGCTGGCACAGCTAGATTGCTACCCAAGCTATATGGTTTAAAGCTTGTATATCTCCACTACATTACAACCATTAATGTGACAGTGGTGTAGACATACCCATAAAGGTACAAGACTGCAACAATAATTTGACAACCCAGTATTATCCAGTGTATGCTCCCAAAGCTGTGTTGGCTCCATGATGTTAACAGGAGTAAAACATTACAAGAGCTTATTTCTGACAGTAATACTTACCTTACTAATATTTCTGCCGCAATACTGACTGAAAACAGATCTATGGAGTAAGAAAGTACTATTGCTATAAAGCTATTCCTCAGAGGAGAACTGCATTCTAATGATCTTGCATGGTTGCTAGATAAATTGCTGCTTTGCCATAAAACTTTGGCAAATCAAATCAGTAAGGCATGCTGCACATCCTTGCCCAGTCTTCTCTGCTAGAATATACTTTAGTCTTATATAAATGAAAAGAAAAAAGTGAATCACTAAAACATTGTCAGAATTTTAATTGTCTCCATGGCCTCCTGAAATCTTATATCTGTTCAATATGACTGTTCCCCAAATGGCCAGCACATGCTGAGACTTGCAGTCCTCTGAGCTACAGGAAGAGGCCTCTGATGGGTTAACCACAGTGGAGTGAAAATCTTTTTAAGCCACTTAAGGAAAAAAAAGAGGGCTCTGTCCTATAAGCGATCCTGTCATTGTCACTGCAGCAGCAGGCAACCTCTTCCAACTAATAAAGAGGTCTAGGCTCTTCTCCCTGCTTTCTTGTTGTTCTTATAAGCTGGTAGTGCTATTCTAAAGTGAATAAAATGTAGATGTTAGTGTAAACACTGCAGCAGAGTCACAAAACCCAGATCAGAAGCAGCTCCTAAAATTACAGCTGTAGAGCAGACATCTCGGCAGTACACCCTGCTCCTGCGTGCATTTCTTCAACTGCAGTAGAGTGATGTCATCCCTGCTCTTAGCCCTCTCAATTATTGCTATTCTTGTTGTTTTCATAATGTCTGGAAAGTTGTCTGTTACCCTGGATAGCACAGCATTACTGTTTTGTGGATTCCCACTGCTTTCTGAGCTCTTCGCTGTGCAGCTGGTACAATCCACGTACAGCCCAATTCACTCCTTTTGCTGTAGATGAAGACTGGACTGTTGCCTCCACTGCAAGGACAATGAAGACAAAGAGGGAGCTGACTATCCACCCTTTTTCTTCTGTAGAACAGAAATGACTCTTTAACTTTCCATGTTTTCCTGGCACACTGAAGACTATCCAGAAGCACGGCATATCCTAAGAGTATAAACTGTGTGAGAAAATTACTTCAGTTTGCTGTTATGCAAAACCCCCCCACATTCATACATCTGCTTTTTTTTAATCTGATCTCACCCTGTGCAGAAAATAATTAGCCTTTCTGCTGCTCAAAGAAGCCATACTTTATATAATTCACCTTAATACTTATAGTGGTGGTTTTCAACCTTTTTTAGACTCAGGACAACCCTTGAAAATGCCAGCTTTTAATTTTCACTCATTTTTTAAGTGAAAAAATAATATAGTAATTTTTCTACTATATTGCTAAGAACTCAGAAAGACCACAATAGGTCAGAATGTTTTTAACACTATGGAGTCCTATTTGCCATCTTTGGATTTCTCTTGTGAATCATGTTAGCACACGTAACAGTGCTAACATTGCGTGGCACCCGGAGGCACCCTCAAAATGATCTCAAGGCACCCCAGGGTGCCCTGGTACTTTGGTTGAGAATCACTGACCTTTAGTGGGAGTGATATGGTGGTACATATTAGATCCTTTACATATGTATACTTACTGGGGTGTGGGCAATGCTACTGTGTAGCAGATCAATGTGTTTGGATAACTAGATATAATGATGTCTAACCTTTGAACAATATAAAAGTAGTTTATTAAAACTTGCTTAGTTGGCTATATGGGAGGCCTGTGGCTTAGGGGAATGCCTGGCTGGCACATGGTTGACCTTTTTCAAGCATACAGGGTGATTTGAGAGAATGCCCATGGCAAGGGGCCATTCCAGAGTAGAATATTACTGCACTCTGGCTATCCATAGAGGTGGATTGTTCCCTTTGAGTGCGTATCAATTGGATCAGTTTTGAATGGCCCCAGGCCTGTCCAAAATGGCACCATGGAGTATGCTGACTCCCAGCTAGTTCAGAATTGGGGAAAACTGGGAAATTCTTCTCTCTGGACGCTTGTATTCAGTTCCTAGGGGATGGCAGGCAGTACTTGCATTGCTGCCCTCCTTGAGAGTTCTGTCTTGGGCAAGTAAGGCAAGTGAATGCTGTTTTGTGGTTGCAATGAATGAGTGCATCATTCAACTGCTATGCCTTTTTCCCAGGCAACACCATCCACTATCAATCGTCTGAGAGTCCCTACGGAGAAGTTTAGCAGGAAGTCTTTTCAATGTGCAAGTTTTTGCCAGAAAAGTTCTTAGATGTGGGTTGTACTGGCAGCAACTCTCATATCAAACTAATTTGGGGCAACTGTCTTATGCTTCTCAACAGCAAAGCTCATCGAACAGTGCGCTATTGTGCGCAGCATGAAGTGATGTGCATTTGGCTTGTCTAGTTAAGCAGAAGAGGGTAGAACTGGATAGATGCAGGAAAATTAATATATTCTTATCCAAGAAGGCAGAGACAAGACTTTGAAACACAGTCACTCCCACTGTCTGCATAAGTACCAATGTTTTCTATTAAAACTTCAAAACAGAGCAAATTTATTTCATTATTTGTAGAAGACCCCAGTGTAAAGGACTAGAAAGCTCATTTTCATTTTCTGTTTCACTTTCCAATTACAGTACACTAGCTCAGTCTTCTCACAACAGGCCTGGAAAAACTAAAGACATATTTTGATAGACAAAATGTCCTAAAAACATTTCTACTTACATCATGCTTTGTTAAAACCTCTACTTTTCCAGCTCAGTGTTACATGCATTTTCCAAATCAACTATCACATCCAACATATAGCATCACATATTCTAAATGCATGAGTGACGATGAGAAAGCCTGAGATTTATTTCATTTTTAATCTTGTTTTTTTAAACTACTCTGGGGTTCTAGGTATAAAACTCTGAGCCTTTATGGTTCACATTTTCTAGCTTTTCTCCAAACCTCCAATAAATGAAAACAGAGACTGATGCCATCATAACATGACCCTAGGAGCCAAAGCTACCAGAAGGACAGAAAAGTTAAAATTGCTAGCATTTGTAAGACTGACAGCCTGGGTTTTGGACCAAAAATACCACACAGTGGCCCAGTAAATGGGTAAATATTTCACAAGGAAAGTAGCCATTAAGATGATACATTAGAACTGCTATAATCCACAGGTCCTGCTGTTTGTTCCTGAACTGTTCATTAAGTCAGTCGGTTTCTCCAATAACCAGAGACAACTACAGGTGCACACTATCCACTCACTTGAGCAGCTGAATCAAGTACAGAAATGTCATTGCCTTTAGCAAAAATAATTGGCAGCTGTGTTCTGCCATGCATGCTGACCTTCAGCCTGCTGGCCTGGCCACAGCATTGAGTGGGCATTTTGCTGAGCTTCCTGACTCTAAGGGAAAGTTTGGGAATTTAAATAAAAGGGGTTAGATGGATGAAGCACAAAGCTCCTTCTCTTTTTTTCCACTTCCTTGTGTTGCCTTTGTAGCAAGAGTAGTGTTGTGTGGATAGGCTGTGACCCAACTGCCCTAAGTTTGTTTGCATTAAAGGCCAGCAAAAGCTGACCTATATTCCAGTGACATGCACTAGAGCTGAGCAATGCACTATTGGCAGAAACCCTTTCCAGCGGGGGTGGAAAGTGAGAGCACAGCCAGCTCTCTACACCGGCTCTATGTGTGCCCAGGATGATCAACATTTCAGCTCTCTAAACTATCTGAAGCACTAACAAGGGCAATAGTATAAAAGAGGTCACAAGGGGTTTGGAACACCACAGCTAAAACTCAGTGCTACCCTGTACTCTATGTACTATAAAAGAATGAAAGAAAGAAGTAAGATGTCATTTATTAACTGAGAATTAGGCCTTCCCCCCTTTTTTCCTTTAGCGCATTCTTTTAGCTTTACTGAGGCAAAAGTAAGGTAATGTGGCTGTCAAATTTCTTATGAGGAAATGACAACAGCAGGGGCACTGTATGTACATGTCCTTCCTTGATCTCTTTTTTGGGGAACATTCAAAAGACGGGGGGTTTTCTGGCTCAGAATTTCCTTAATCTTGTCATACATCACATTTTAAAATTGAGCTCAGTTGTGAAACTGTTGGCCTTCGTGCACATTTCAAATGTCGTTACATTTGTTTTGTGCATTTTAGGTAAGATTCTGGCAGCCACACTCATGCTGAGATTCATTGAATGATGCAGGTAGTCTCCATTTGGTCCACAAACCAGGGTGTGTTTTGCATTAAAGATTTTGAAATTCACAGTCAATACCAGCACAGATCTGAGCAAAAGATAATGATGAGAAAGGAAGAAGTTTTTAGCTCAACAGCAGGTGATGAAGAGGTGCCATCCAACTCTGCAGGAACTGTGTTCTAAAAAAGATCATTTCAAGTTGAACTGTGGTTTACCACAATGTTCTCGTGATCAGCTGAGCACTCAGATGTCAGGGGTGACTGAAAATAAGTTCATTTTCCCACAGTACAGATGTGTGTGCATGCACACACAGACACGCACAGAGAGACACGTGCGTGTACGCACACACACACACATACACACACACGAACTCTGTGAACGTGAGAAGAGATTACTTCTCCATTTCAGATCTTGGCTGCAGCAAAGCTTTGAATTTCTCTTCAGCCTTGAGACTTATACTTCAAAAGGATGAGAGAAAACACTTAGGGTTTAATTCCCACCTCTGCTTACTTCATGTTATAGGCACGCTGCCTTTCAGTACATCCCTAGAGCAGTAAAGCACAAGAGGCTACTTACACAAAAGGTTTTAGGTACCTAATTACAATATTAGATACCAAACCTAACATTTAAGTACTGGCATTCACAAGACTATTTCTCAGCTACCATCTAACCTTGGGGGCACCAAAAGCCCCTAAGTGACCTTTATGCCACCAAATATGTGCAAAAATGTCTATTTGCCCTGAAACTCGCATCTAATCTCCTGTGAGATTTTCAAACCACACGATCCCCTGCCTCTCTCACCTGATCTCACAGGTAAGAGCACATCTAGTTTTCAGCGCATGACTAGTCTGCACAAAAGACATTGAAGAGGAGGAAGAGAAGGAACTGCCTATTGCTTGGAACACTCCTCTTGTAAAAGGAAACCCAGGTTCGTCCTCAGCTACCTGATTTCAGCAAAGATTACCCAAGTTTCTTACCTCTGAGGTGGACTGCTCTAACCACTAGGCCATAGCACTGGTTATACTGATCTTGTAGTTGAAGGGTGTGTTTTCACCATCTCTTCCATTAGAGCTGTTGCATACACAGTTACTCCTCACTTTACGTCATAGTTACGATCTTGAAAAATGCGACTTTAAGTGAAACAATATTAAGCAAATCCAGTTGTCACAGTAGTTACCTACTAGCAGGCGGTAGCCAAACAACATGATAACCAAACATTGCGCAACTTTAAACTGTCTTGGCCGGCCGACTGGGCAGAGCAGGCCGAGGGGGACGGCGTTTAATTAAGCAGACATCAGGCAGGCTGGCGGATGGAGAGGCGGAACAGCATATTGGTTTCAAAATAGATTTTACATACGCCACTGGTGGCCGTGACACAGGCTGTATGCTCACTTGTGTAGTTACAGTTCGGATTACCGCATCGAGCGTACAGATGAAAGTGCTCAGGGAATGGGTACGTCGAGAGGTCGCTGACGGGGAGCCGTTGGTGGGTGATCAATCCGCCAAATTCAATCTGCCACGTGCTCAGAGCTCTTCGCAGCGTGCCCAGGGCTCTGTGAGGTCTTTCCTGCAATGTGGTCAGAATGTGCTCTGCTCTGATTTGGGCGGAGACTACGCAGACTTTTATACCTTTAGAGTAGCCAATGAAAATTTGACAAGTAGGAATACTTAATTAGGCGGAACGTACCAAATTTGGGACAATGCTAATCATACGAACGGGTGGTCTATTGTGTCAGGGACACTCACTTGATTTGGGTTGTGACATAAACGAGTATGTTCTCTAATAGATTAGCGATGTAATAATGAAACAACATTACCCAGGACAATGTTAAGTGAGGAGTACCTGTATTGTATTAAATAATCCTCACTGGAGCAACAACTGAAACCCAGACTTCCCAGATGCATGCTTTAAGACTCATTCTCATTCTGACCAAATCAGAATTTAAATTGTTGTATTTTCGTATTTTATCCAGAAGGGAAGGATCGAAAGGCTTGTGTGAGTGTGCAACTCAAGAGCTTAAAGTAGCATCTGATTACTGAAATAGCTTTACTATGAATTTTTCCTCTACCGGGGTTGGGAGATTGTTTTATTACAATCCAGTTCTCTTTTGTGATTATGTATACTCCTCTCTCTCTAAGTTGGTGACTGGGATATTTATTTCCTCTCTCTATTTATATGGTTTTAGATGAAAAACTTAGATCAGAAAATAAAGTGGGTGGAAGGGAGGAACCATCACTAAAGGAGTGAAATATGTTACACAATGGCATAAAGCAGACTGCACAAATCCTCCTCTGCATTTGATTGCCAGAGCTGGAGAGTTTACTGATTCGTTTTACCAGGAAGCTGACATTCTCTTATTTAAAGGTGTGGATTTCTCACATGACACTCCTAACTCAGCAAGCTTCAGGTATGTTACAAAATGGTGCTGCTGTATCAGCCCTGATCTCTGTTGTTTTGGATGAAACTGCAACCCAAATTAGAGACTGTAGCAGAGCTAACACTGAGACTGTGCAGTAGCATACCCAGAACGGTAGCAGAAGATGACATCATTGATATTTCAGGATTTCAGCTATGCAGTGCAAAGCAGCTTACAAGCTGCACATCAGAGTCAGAACCGGGATTAGAGACAAAAACAGCCTTCACTTCTCATAAATATCTGCCCAGTGGCTTAAAATGTTTGGTGCAAAAGCTCTGAAATATCCCTTCTTCCCTTTGAGATCATTTGAATTGCCAAACCTAATCACAATTTCCAAACCCAGCCTCCAACTCCTAACAGCATGTAATGAGCCTCACAGCTCATTATTTCACTTCAAAGTCATTGGTTTGTTAGGTTAAGTCCCATTCCCCTCCCCCCAAAAGGTTGTTCAGTGATGTGATGCTCCAAAAATAATCATACAGTTCATGCTATGTAGAATCAGCTACTATTTCTGCATTTTCAAACAGGAACTCGTCAGTCACAGTGATTTGCAGTTTTGGTACAACTTGTTCAGAAATGTGCGTGTTCTCTCAAACTGTGGCTCTCCTAATATACAAGAGAAGTGGGGATGTATAATATACATACACATACAAGCTCTTTCTCTAGCACAATGGGTATACATGCAGGAGGAAGACAGACACAGAAGTTTTGGCCCATTGAACTGACATGCTTTTCTATGGGGAATCAAATTCATAGGGTTCCTGAAATGTATCCTTAACCTCAATCTTGTAAAATCATGAGGAATAATAAGGAAGGCACTAGTGAGGGAAGATGCAGAGGTAAATGACAATATTTTAGGTCTGCAACTCAGGACTTCATGTCATTTCCATTAATATGAAGAAAAGGGAAGGTAAAATGCATTTAGTGGTTTGGAAAAGCAACTGCTATTCATATAACATTTACTATATGTTACATAGTTTAAGGCAGAGTCTGAAAAACAGCATGTCAGTCTTGAAAGGGACAGAACACCTGTATCTCATATTAAAGCAAATCAGGCTGAAGTGTGCTCAGCAACTGGAAGAATGGGGCCCTGGATAGCCCTAAACACACTATCTGATCAAAGCTATGACAAGATGAAAAAACAGAACTCATTTTTCTAATTTTATCATTTCATTGCTCCATTCCATGTGTCCTGTATCCGGGAAATAGAGTGCTGGTACTCCAGGGTTGTACCTGTACCATGGTATATGCTCAGCCATAATGGATAATAATGTTATAATAGTTCATACCTTTTAATCCACTTCTGGATTCAAGGTGGTTTATAGAACCTGTCCTCTTCTACCACTGTGCGGGAGGCTGCCAGCAGTCCACTTTAGGGAAGAGCTTATTCAAGTGATTCCCTAACTTAGTTAACTCAGAGATTTGTTGACTGCTTTGATATGGTGCACTGACAAGGCCTGCCAAGAGCTCCAAGAAACACAGCATATAGCTGAAAATATCCCTGGTAGATGTGGTGCTGTGAACACACGGCCTAGGGACAGATATTCAAAAAGCCTGAGCCTGAATTGATTCAATCTTTGCCGGTTAGTCTAAACTGGCTAGGCTAAACCAGTTTGTAACCATAAAGACATCTCCTCTGAACTGCAAAAATGCAGGCACATGCCTGCAGTGGCTCAGGCCAGAAGCCAAGGGGTGCTAGAGCAGCCCTCCCTTCCCTTCCATAGTGTTAAGCTGAGGGGGGCATGGCCAGGCCCATCCAGGATGCTCTGATTAGGGAGGCGTTCACCCCCTCTCCTGACCAGCCTAGCAGGGAATTGATAACACAGTGTTTATCACCCCATTAAGAAAACAACTGAGGGACATTACCAGCTACCTGTTGATTCTACCTTTGTCCCATCTGTCACAGCATGGACAATAGCCAGCATGTGGTCTGCGAGATAATGTGGAAAGGTGTTTTTGAAAGGCAAAGGGTATGGGGAATTCCTGCTTAGAGGGGAGATAGGCAGCAGAAGCCTGACAGAGGTCTGAAAGTCTCTGCCAGAGCAGTAGCCAGGGAACAGAGGGGAGGAGCCAGCCCTGCTGTTGAGCAGAGCCCTACCTAGCCCAGAGAGCATGCTGGGATGCTAGGGGATTCTGGTTTAACTTAAACCAGTAAAGGATCTGGGACAGACATTGTATAAACTGGTTTGAGCCAAATCAGTTAAGTCTGATACTACATTCAACCAGGTTTATCTCAAACTGGTTACAGCCATTTTCAAACTGGATAATGTGCACTGACCATCTGTTCTGTTACAGATTTAAATCAGTTTTTTATCACTTAAACTGGTTTATTTGTAATGTCTGTCCCTAGCCATAAGAGCTGTGTTCAAGTTTTTACTCTGGTTTCTATGCCAGATCATTAGATGATCAGATAGCAAATAATGTACCAGTGAGACCCTAATCAGACAGACAAACAAGATCAAAGAGATCAAGGCAATCCTGCTGTTACATTGTTCCCCCTCAACTCTGGCCTTGCTTCTGCTTATGCTGGAGACAGCAGAGGTTCCCATACACATGAGCTGCCACGTGGGACACAGGGGTTATGTCTACACAAGATGCTGATTGCGCAGTAGTTTGTTACTACTGCACAGTCAGTGTCATCTAAGAGTCGTTCAGCAATGTTACTGTGTGGCAACTCCGATCACTGGGTGTCTGGTAAAAAGGCATGACCACCTACCAGATTATTGTTCGAGGCTAAGTGACAATGCTAAGGCCCACTAACAAGCCAGTGTCATGGTTAAGAGACACAACCATCTTTGGGTATTCGGTAGCAGAGGACGAGCTCTGTATGTGAACACCATGCAGATGGAGCATGATCGCAGCGTGATCAGGGGGGCTAAACCAATCAGTGGCTACTCTGAAGACATGATTGCCTGGCCAGCAGCCGTGTTCTCTGGAACCTTCTTGTCACAAGGAGCCCTGATTGGCAGAGAAGGTGATAAAAGGGCAAGCTCCCGTCAGCGCAGCATTCCTCGTGCGCACGATTAGGCAGACTGATCACCTGCCTAGCCGAGTGAACCCCTAGGACGCTGTAGAACAAAAACTCTGCTAGCTACGTCTATAGAGCTCATTCCGTCTACAACTGTGACTAGTGTACCCATCGCGTTGCGGTTGTATCTTCGCTCGACTGACGACTGTCTGTATTCCTGTTAGCATCATGTTGAATTCGTTCCTGTGAGTAGTTTCAACTTTGTTTATTCACTTTGTGTCTGAGTCCATACCTACCTGCTACCGTGACCTGCCGTCATCCAGGTTGGTTACCACCTGGTGCCGATACACATCCTACTTGTAGCATGGTGACTACTTGTTGGGACACTGGGCAGTCAGCATCTCATGTAGCTGTGGCCAGGGAGTGGCTATTTGAGACTAGTGGTCTAGGAAGGTCAAAGGAAGATGTAAGAGATTTGGCAGAAGGCAGCTGGAGAAGAACCTGCCCTTGGCAGCGTTCCTAACCCAATTAGAAGCTGAAGCTATAAACCTTGAGTATTTATATCCTGAAATTCATTCTAGTTCTTACTGCTATTGTTTTGGATGCTATTCTTATCTATATAAATGCCTTTTTTCTGGAGCCCCTCAGTTACAAGTTTGTCTTGTTTCTGAAGGTAAAGAACTCCCTCTTTCTGATCTATTCCACCCTTCCTTCGTAGAGGATGGGACCTTCAGAGGGAAGGGAGGAGGAGGTCCTCCCTATTGTGCACAGTACTCTATTTGAGATTTCTGCTGAGGGAGTGACGGTCTTCCTCCAGAATTTGCTGCTGGAGTCAGGGGTGACACATAGTGGGTATACACAGGTGCATGTGCACCTCCTGAGCATGGTGCTGCACCCCCTGAAAAAAGATTCTGCCGATACTGCCGGCGGCACCTGTAGGCGCTCAGTGCTTGCCACCCCACAGTGAACACCGCTGGCAGTGTTTGTGGGCAGTCCACAATCACTGCTGGCCACTGCTGCCACCTGCAGGTGGTCTCCAACACCAGGTTGACACTCGCCATCCCTCCCCACCCTGGGGGATCTGTGGGAGCTCTGTGCTTTCCGCCACTGGACTTCTGCAGCTGCTGCCAGGTTCCCACCGCTGCCAGCGCAGTCGTGCCCCCACAGCGGCTAGGGGCACGCACCCTTCATGCCTGGAGTGGTGTTGGTGAAGGCTTCTTCTGAGAAGTTAGAGATAGCACCCTGAGAAAGGCTGGTTTATAAAGAGTTTTCTAAGTGATTTACCTTTACTGGTTTCTAAACTAATATAGTTAAATTGGGGAGACCTTCTAGAGGACAGTTATAGTGATATAAAAATGCTTACATTGCTACGGTTTTACTAAATGGGATTAGAAACAGGTATAATTAAACTGATAGAAATACTGTGTGCACAGAAATGCTAAGGTGGATAGGAAAGTTCACAACTCTGTGAAATATTGTCTTAGGCTGTCTTCACAATCTGGAAGAAACCATGGACTCAATTACATTTGGGACACTTATTTGAAAGGGACATTGTACAGCTCCTTCATTAGCAGGGTCAGCACAATTTGAACCTGACTAAATCATGTTACTTTGAAAAGACTTAGTTCTGTGACTACATTTCAAAGCCATAATGTATAAGCAGGTGAATTGGATGATGCACATTTTGACCTCGTTGGGGACCATGCGCTGTCCTCTAAAAATACTCAAAATGAACATTTTGGCAGATCACTGACTACTACAAGGAAGCAAAGTCACCAATAAATGATGCCTATTTACAAATCTAGGTTTTATTCTGTGGATCTGGCTGGAAGCATGACTTTATGTTGCAGAAACATATGACCTATGTTTGGCCAATGATCTTCCCTTCTCTGGTAGTCCTAAACATTTTTTTTATAATTTAATTTACTCTGACCTCAGAACATTCAGGCTCAGAGCTGATTGTATCAATGTACCTAATTAGGGTGACCATATGTCCTGGTTTGGCCAGTACGGTCCCAGGTTCCAAAGACATGACGTCTTAGGTAGGATGACCATGTCTGCCTGCCTTACTCCCACACAGTAGTAGTGATGCCTGCCTGCCCAGCTGCTCCACCTCCCCACCAGACTCCAGCCTGAGACTTTTGATTCACCAGCCAGAACAGGCTGATGGAATCCAGGAGTGTCCCAGCCAAACTGGGAAGTATAGTCACCCTATATCTAATTCAATGGAGGTTAGACACCAACATACCTCTGAAGAGCTGGTTCTTATGGACCTGTTCTGAAATGTGCGTGATAATCTTCCAAACTAAGAGTAGCATTAACTACAGCAGCTTTATAGCTGTGCTCAGAGACAATTGTCCCAGTAGATAATTTTACATTTCCGTGATGGATTACCCCAAATAACAGAATTGCCTCATATGAGGCTGTCATAACGAGGGGGCTGCTTGTGATGGCATAACATTAGGGGCAGTACACTGTTGCCTATAACCAGTAAAGCTATTACAGGATTGTTTTGCCTGTGCCCCATTTGCAAATTATTATCCCATTAGGAAGCAGTGATATCTTTATGCTTTCCATAGCAGATAATTAGGGTAAATATATACTCTGGATTAAAGAAAAACCTCTTTTAAGAGACTACAAAAAGGAAAGATTAAAATTTAAATGACTGCTAAATAGAAATTATCTACTAGTGCTAGAGAGCAGAACTGAACGCAGTGGGCCTGATTCTCTTTGTAAATTATCAGTAACTCCACTGAACAGGTAGCATTACATCAGGTGGCATGAACGACACTGCCAAGGGAGACCCTGAACATATCAAAAGTGACTACAGGGCTCTAGATGCAAGGATGAGGGTTCTGGGGCACAGGTTATGCTCCTGTTAATTCTTCCAGTCAAGGGAAAGGGCCCAGGCAGGAGCAGGTGCATCTTGCAGATCAACACCTGGCAGCACAAGTGGTGTTGCCAGCAGGGCTTTGGCTTCTTCAATCATTGTTCAAAGACGGACTACTTGGAAGAGATGGAATCTATCTGCCAAAGAGAGGGAAGAACATCTTTGCAGACAGGCTCACTAGCCTAGTGAGGAGAGCTTTAAACTAGGTTTGCTGGGGGATAGAGACCAAAGCCCTAAGGTAAGTGGGGAAGCAGGAGATCTGGAGGAAGAGCAAGCAGGAGGGGACAACAGAGGAGGCACTCTCATACTTCCTGAGAAATCAGGGCAATCAACTAGTTACTTTAGGTGCTTGTACACAAATGTACGGAGCCTGGGAAATGAGCAGAAAGAACTGGAAGTCCTTGCACAGTCACAGAACTATCACCTGACTGGAATAACAGAAACTTGGTGAGATACCTTGCATGACTGGAGCGCTGTTAGGAATGGATATAAATTGTTCAGGAAGGACAGGCAGGGGAGAAGAGGAAGAGGAATTGAACTGTATATAAAACAACCATATGATTGCTCAGAGCTCCAGAATGAGACTGGAGATGGGTTTGTTGAGAGTCTCGGGGTTAGGGTCAGAGGGGAAAGCAACAAGGATGATATTGTGGTGGGTGTCTGCTTCAGACCACTAGACCAGGAAGAAATGGTGGATGAAGCTTTCATCAAAGAGCTAGCAGAAGTTTCCCAATCACAAGCCCTGGTTCTCATGGGGGACTTCAATCACCTGACATCTGCTGGGAGGACAATACAGCAGTGTGCAGGCAATCCAGGAAGGTTTTGGAGAGTGTTGGGGATAATTTTCTGGTGGAAGTGCTGGAATGGTCCACTGTGTTCTTCTTGATCTGCTGCTCACAAACAGGGAAGAATTGGTAGGGAATGTAGTAGTAGAACACAACTTGGAAAGCAGTGACCATGAGATAATAGAGTTCAGGATCCCAAGGAAAGGAAGGCTAGAGAGCTGCAGAGTAAGGACCCTGGACTTCAGAAAAGCAGACTTTGACTCGTTCAAGGAACTCATGGGCAGGATATCCTGGGAAGCCAGTCTGAGGTGGGGAGGAGTCCAGGACAGCCAGCTGTACTTTAAAGAAGCCATCCTGAAAGTGTAGAAACAAACCATCCCAATGCGCAGAAAGATTAACAAGTATGGCAAAAGACCATCTTGGCTTAGCAGGGAACTTTTCAGTAAACTAAACCACAAAAAGGAAGCTTATAAGAAGTGGAAACTTGGACAAATAACTGGGGAAGAATATACGAGTATGCAGGGGTGAAGTCTGGAAGGCCAAAGTGCAATTGGAGTTGCAGCTAGCAAGGGATGTGAAGGGTAGCAAAAAGGTTTTCTACAAGTATGTTGGTAGCAAGAGAAAGATATGGAACAGTGTTGGTCCCTTACTGGAAGGGGGAGCCAACTTTGTGACAGAGGATGCAGAAAAGGCTGATGTATTCACTACCTATTTCTTCTTAGTTTTCACTGACAAGGTCAGCTCCCAGACTACTGCACTGGGCAACACTGTTTGGGGAGGACATGAGCAGCCACTAGTGGCAAAAGAATAGGTTAGGGACTATTTAGAAAAGCTGGACATGTGCAGGTCTGTGGGGCTGGAAGATGCTGAGGCAGTTGGCTGATGTGATTGCAGAGCCTCTGGCCATCATCTTTGAAAACTCATGGTGATCAAAAGAGGTCCCAGATGATTGGAACAGAGAAAACATAGTGCCCATATTTAAGAAACGGAAAGCATCTACACCTGAGGACAGGGGGGCAATCCAGGCTGACCTTGACAGGCTCAGTAAATGGGCAGACGAGAACCTGATGATGTTTAACACTGAAAAATGCAAGGTTCTCCACCTTGGGGGGAAAAACCTGCAGCATGTCTATAGGCTTGGCAGTGCTACGCTGACTAGCACTACGGACGAGAGTGACTTGGGGGTCAGGACTGACCACAAGATGAACATGAGCCTTCAGTGTGATGCTGCAGCCAGTAAAGCAAGCAAAACACTGGCTTGCATTCATAGATGCGTCTCAAGCAAATCCCGGGACATCATTCTCCCCTTGTACTCAGCCTTGGTGAGGCCACAGCTAGAGTACTGCATCCAGTTTTGGGCTCCACAATTCAAAAAGGATGTGGAGAAGCTTGAGAGATTCCAGAGGAGAGTCACGTGCGTGATCAGAGGTCAGGAAAACAAACCTTATGACGAGAGGCTGAAAGTCATGAGACTTTGCAGCCTTTAAAAGTGCAGGCTCGGGGTGACCTGATGGCCACCTATAAGTTTATCAGGGGTGTTCACCAGGACCTGGGGGAATGTTTGTTCCCCAGAGTGCCCCAAGGGATTACAAGGTCGAATGGTTATAAACTTCTGCAAGACCGTTTCAGATTGGACATAAGGAAGAACTTCTTTACTGTCCAAGCCCCCAATGTCTGGAATGGTCTGCTGCCGGAGGTGGTTCAAGCACCTACTTTGAACGCCTTCAAGAGAAACCTGGATGTTTTTCTTATTGGGATCCTATGACCCCAGCTGACTTCCTGCTCCTAGGGCAGGGGCCAGACTCGATGATCTTCTGAGGTCTCTTCCATCCCTAATGTCTATGAAATCTATGAAAAAGGAGGATCCAGGGAACTACAGACCAGTCAGCCCAACCTCAGTCCCTGGAAAAATCATGGAGCAGATCCTCAAGGTATCCATCTTGAAGCACTTGGAGGAGAACGTGATTAGGAACAGTCAGCATGGATTCACCAGGGGCAAGTCATACTGACCAACCTGATTGCCTTCTATACCAAGACGGCTGGCTTTGTGGATGAAGGGACATGTGGTATACCTCAATTTTAGCAAGGCTTTTGATATGGTCTCCTACAACATTCTTGCAGGCAAGCTAAAGAAGTATGGGCTGGATGAATGGACTAGAAGGTGGATAGAAAACTGGGTGGAAGATTGGGCTCAGAGGGTAATAATCAATGGATCGATGTCTAATTGGCAGCCAGTATCAAGTGGAGTGCCCTGGGGTTGGTCCTCGGGACAGTTTTGTTCAATGTCTTCATCAATGATCTGGATGATAGCAGAGAGTGCACCCTCAAAAAGTTTGCAGATGACACCAAGCTGGAGGGGGTAGCAGATATGCTGGAGGGCACGGCTAGGATTCAGCGTGACCTAGACAACTTGGAGGACTGGGCCAAAAGAAATCTCATGAAGTTCAACAAGGACAAGTGCAAAGTCTTCCACTTAGGACAGAAGAGTCCCATGCACCAGTACAGGCTGGGGCAGACTGACTGGGTAGCAACTCTGAAGAAAAGGACCTTGGGGTTACAGTGGACAAGAAACTGAATATGTGTCAACAGTGTGCACTTGGTGCCAAGAAAGCTAATGGCATACTGGGCTGAATTGGTAGGTGTGCTGCCAGTAGGTCAAGGGAAGTGATTATTCCCCTATACTCAGCACTGAAGCCACATCTGGAGTACTATGTTCAGTTTTGCCCCCCGCCCTGCCAATACAGAAGGGATCTGGACAAATTAGAGAGAGTAAAGTGGAGGGCAACAAAAATGATGAGAGAGCTGGGGGACATGACTTATGAGGAGAGGCTGAGGGAACTGGACTTATTTAATTTAGAGAAGAGAAGACTGAGAGGGGATTTAATACCAGCCTTAAACTACTTGAAGGGGATTCAAGAAGATGGAGCTAGACTGTTCTTAGGGGCAGACAACAGAACAAAGAGCAACGATCACAAGTTTAGGAAGTTTAGGTTAGATATTAGCAAGAATGTTCTCACCAGGAGGGTAGACAAACACTAGAACAAGTTACCCAAAGAGGTTGTGGTATCTCCATCTTTGGAGGTTTTTTAAGACCCAGGTAGACAAAGCCTTGGCTGGGATGATCTAGTTGGGAATTCTCCTGCTTTGAGCAGGGGGTTGGACTAGATGACCTCCTGATGTCTTTTCCAACCCTAATATTCTATGATGCTATCAGTGTATAAAGAGGGGTTTGGACTAACACATTTGGAAACTACTTTGGAATGTTCTTTTAAGTCAAGAGGTTCCTGAATACAGGCATTCTCCTTCAAAGGTTTCAGCATTGACACATTTATTGTGCACCACACCATTTTATTTAAAAACGACTGCAAGCTACTGCTGTCTGTGGTACATGCATAAGTCATGTCAATGGTATGTCATGGTGTGCTTACACATTATACTTTGTACCAGCTAACTATAAAGAATGTTAAGTCTTGTTGAAGTTAGAATGTGCCAGGGGCAGTGGGATGTTCAGGGTTAATACCCTCTCTAACCTGCACAGCTCTGAGCTGCTGTTAGACAACTGGTGAGCAGGGGTGTGGTTAGGAGCTGATAAATCTACTCTGTGCCTGCCCCACTTGCCAGCTCTGTAGCAGCAACACCCTCCTCCAGCATAGCATGCACATAGGCACACAGCCCTCAGCAAACATACCCAGACTTGGCTCTGGCAGCACAGCAGGGCATGGGGACAGCAGCAGTGGAGGGGCCATCCTTGACTGTGCAGGACTGCCTGGAGCCTGCGAGTATGCAGGGAACCCCTCCCTCCCCACATTACAGCTCACAGAGGCACATCCTGCAAACACCCCCCACCCTGGCTTGTGTGTGCTGTGTGTGTGTTGTGCTTTGTGTGCAGTCCCCTACTCATCAGTTCCATCCCCCACTTGGGCTGTTTGGTCTCACCCCACTTTGCAGCCTGGTAGCTCCTCTTCCTGCTCTCCAGTTGCTGCTCTGGTGTCCAGGTTGTCACTGGATGGCGGGGGGATGGGGTATGAGGAGTGCAGGAGTACAGTTAATTCACCTGGTAGCAGTGCTACCCCCGGGATACGAGAGGACTGTGAATTTGTTGTTTGATCTACCATGAACAATGTGAAGTTAGGCTAAATCGAGCTGGTTCATAATGCTTAAAGAAACACCCCACTTCAAATGGTGTGACTAGAGGGCACTTACCATTTGCTTATGATCATGAATATGTGATTCTTCATGTTTTTAGTGCTCTTAATGAGGTTTAATTGTAACTTCTAATCTTGTCTTCCCATGAATGCACATTGGTTATGACTCCTAGGTTGACTTATGCTAAAAGGTAGGTATATAATGTTACAGGTCACTTTTCACACACCTCATAGAATCATAGATAATTAGGATTGTACAGGACCTCAGGAGGTCATCTAGTCCAATCCCCTGCTGGAAGCAGGACCATCCCCAACTAAAAACATGTGTTTGCATGCTTTTTACTTTAGCCATACATGACACTAGTTGTACCACTCTGCAACCCCATTGCCCATTTTCTATAAGTATTACAATGCACTCCTGCAAAGTACAATAAGACAGAGGGAAAATGGTTAAACTTCCCTTTGTTACTCATCCTAGAAATATGATCTTTTACATTCTTCAATCCTAAATTATTCTGTGTATAGTGCAATCTCAGTTGAGACTCCAGCTGGAGAGCTGGCTAAATGGCTAGGGGTAGGACAAGTGGGAGTGATGGATGTTGGGTGCTTTAGGTAGACTTTGGATACAGCTCAGCACGGAGGTACCTGAAAGAAGGGCCAAAGAAGGAACAAAAGATGGACCAGAGGGAGAGAGGAGTGAAAGGCAGAGAGAAGAAGAGTACATGCTATCAAATGGATGCCTTAGCTTTGACCTGGGATCAACTGTGGGGAGTGTTAGGGTGAAAGAGCTTTACTCATCTCAGTAAAATGGATGGAGTGTTTGCACACTACAAGTACTATTGTCACAAGTTGATACTTGCCACTGGCAGAATTACTATCTCTCTGTCTCATTGATATCTTAGTTTATGGATCCACAGACCTCCGGGGAGCATCACAAATCCACATGATGTTCTCTAGTGCTGTTTTCTATTTCCATCACTGATTCTGCAGACAGATGTATAACATCACTGGCAGCCAAACTGTTCCCCAGTGACTCTACAGATGTGGATGCCAGAGTGCAAGTTCTCCCAGAGAAGTTTGCATTGAGTTGAGTCGAGCCTTTTCTTGCCAGATCCATTTCTTTTTTACTGTGATTAGTGCTTAGTGCTATCAGCTCAAACCACATTGCCTTTTCGGCAGAGAAAGGAGGTTCTGCCAGCTCTAGCAGAGAAGACATGCAGATCTGCCTTTTTTGGAGCTGCACATCTTCAAGTAGGAGTAGAAGTGGCTGGGAGCACTTTAAATACATAATTAAAGGCACATTTTAGAGACAGGCATTGTAGCTCTGATGGATTCCTATAGGCCTAAATTATTAACTTTCAATTTAAACTTTTTAAACCCATTTTAAGTTCTTTGTTTATTGAAATAAGAATTTACATCATCACAACATGCTAATGATGCCAGTGAAAAATGCCAGGAATAGGTTTAGCAGAGGCAGTGTTAATAGTCCCTCATGGCAGGCTTATGACCCTAAGCTGCATAGGAACCTCTTTGGTTTGAGAAGGTAGCAGTCTCTCAAAATCTTGAACTAGTCCTCTTCAGAATATCTGCAAGGAAATGGTGGAAAGGTCATTACTAGCAACTGGACGTAACAATTTGCAAAAAATATAGCCATTAGCTAGGAACAATTTCTAGCTGTTTTGACCTAGGCTGGAATCAAACTGGTGATCTCTCCTTTACATGAAGCTGAAGATGTTCATGATTGTCTGTACTCAGTAATTAAAAGTGCCTCGGCATAGTGGAATTTCTTGGCACAACATGATTCATTGGTGTAACAAATCCCTCGGTATGGCAGGAAAAAACCTTGATGCAGTGAACAGTCCCCGCCAAACTTAGCAATAGAATTGTTTAAATGCATGCTACCTATTGGCTCGTTGTAAATTATTCCTACCTGGTGTCTAGCAATTGGCTCGCTAGCTGTATAAAAGCTAGGGCAGTTTCCGCCCAAGTCGGAGAACTCCATGCGTACCTCGGAAGAGAGTTCCTCATGCATTTTGGAGCAAACTTGGAGGCCTGATCACCCACCAATGACTCCCCATCGCCGACTGTCCCGATGTACCCCGTACCTTGCATGCTCGGAAATATTGGTGTGCTGTTTAGTGCTCTACCCGGTTTGCAACTTTTACAGAAGCTGCCTACACTGTGTACATTGACTGTGCAAGTCTGTGTACTTCAGCAGTGTAAGTAAAGTTATTTCAATTCAACCAGTATGTGTCTGTGCCTAATTCTACTCCATTGGTTGAAGTACCTACCGCCCCACTGGCTATACTTGGCCCCCACAATGATGAAGGTCTTTTCTGTAAATATATTTGGGGGGGGGAGGAGAGAAAAGAAGATGCTCTGCCCATTATTTCACTTTAAGCATATTTCCTTAAGCATAATCTTGAAACATTTGTTGTGCACTTAATGTTCAAATGACTCTCAATTTTCCTTTAACCTCTTGATGTGAGGCAGTGGTTACTGGGTTCTGCCTTGCCCAGAAATGAGATGAACACCAGGGCAGCCTGATTCTTGATGTCAAGATGTGGATGTTCTGCGAGAATGAGGGGCGCTTCTCTGTAACAGGATTAAAAAGAATTTTTAAAAAGAATTAAAAAGAGGTTAATCCGCTTCCATTTCTACCTGCCCTGGTGGGACCCTGGCATACTGACAGCAGCAAGCTGTTGACATTTCAGCAGCAAATAGCACCAGCTGGATTAGCACCCTCAGTCCACAAACGGGCAGCTTGGATTTGCCGCTGAGCTCACTTACACTGGTGTAGTTTCACAGACTTCACCAGGCTTGTACTAAGTTGGCTTACAGCAAATGCTTTAGTAACAGTTGGTCAGAGTAAGAGGGCCAAAAACAAGGAGGCTGAAAATGAAGAGAGGAGGACTTTAAAACTGAAGCTCTTGCAAGGAGTATGCTTTCTGATGTCTGGGCCATTAACTAACTCTGTCTCCAAAATACCTCTGTTGATTCCTTGGCAAAACGGAAGGGTTTTTTTCCTGTCTGATTAGCACAGCATGCTGGATGCACACAGCAGTCCCTGGGTACTTTGTGCTCTAGGCCAAAAAGTTCCTCTCTCTAATCTTGTTTCTTTTAAAAGTGGTGAAATTATTTTCTTTCAACCAGGCTAACAGAGTATAGGACTCATAGGCTTAAAGAGGGAAAAATCATTGGGCCTCTTTGGCTTTTATTTTCCCACCAATATTATGTTAGGGACCTGTAGTTTAAAGGACAGTCTTTTTTCCACTCTCTAGCTTCAGAGCTTTTTTTCTTTCCCCCCACTATTAGCTTTCATAGAACATTTATGATGGCTGAGCAGATTATGGTGACATATTGATGCAGCTCTGGTACGCAATTTAAAAGCATTACTCTAAAAACTTAAGGTGTGTTTTTATATTAATAGGAAAACAGTATGATTTATTTAGGCCTTAATAGAAAGAATGAACACTTTATAAATTACAGCCATGCCACCTGCCTACTCAATAGCCTCTCAGCTTGGGTTGGACTTTGTTTACTTCTTTTTAAATGTGAAGTACACAATCACACACTGAGAAATGTCACAACTGGGACTGGTTATCTATGAGAACTGACCTTCCAAATCTATCAGATGACATGAACCTCAGCAAATTTACACTGTGGATCAGAGCCAGGCAGGGGCTTTTTGCACCCAGGCCTCAATGCTGAGCTTTAATTGCATATTCCTGCTCAGTGCAATCTCTTAACTACTCTTTCCTTTTCAAGTTTTTTCCCCACATTTTGGCCCCAAATGTTCACATGTACCAGGGAGGCATCTATCCTCCCTCTTTCCAGTTCGGGCAAAAAGCTACTCTTCCTTTGTGTCCAGACAGTGAAGGCAGGACACACTCATCCCATTGTCCTCAGCTTCTGGCACTTCTGTTCCATGCAAGCTGCCTTCTAACCTGGATGCAGCGTAATTATGTTTGCATGGTGCTGTTGGTAGGCAAAGTTAGCATAGGAGGGGATAACAATCTAAAAGACTTGCAACTCTTTTGGAGGTATTGTCTTTTGCAGTAAAGCAGTCAATGCACATGCATCCAGAACGAGAGACTGTTTTGTATCTGGGCACGACACTGGCTGGACTAAAACACTGCTGCAAGAAATATTATTTTTGTGCACACAGTGAAATACAGGATTTCTCTTTAGCTGAGTCAGACTGCATCAGATCTTCTGAATGTGATAAATGAGTGATGCTGAGGGCTGGTAGGCCCATTTCAATGCTTTGGCCAGCATAATAAATGACTAAAGAAGACAGGACGTGTCAGACTTTTCCTTGGCATTATGAATAGAATCTGGCAAACATAGATTAAATAGAGACAGCTAAAAGAGTTGTGTGGCCATTGGAGTAAACCACTCTCTTTCACAGTAAGCACTGATAAGAAACTATGCTACAAGGGGCAGAGAAAATGTTCAGACAACCATTTCCTTATTGGACCTGAATGCTGACGGTTATAACCTCAAATCTTTTACCTTTCTTGATAACAAATTAGATTTGGATAGAGTTACATCTCATGGCTGGGTTGGCTCCAATAACTGCCTTTTTACTATTCAAAGTCATTGTCACTGTCATTCAACACTGGTACTTTGCACACACAAAGTACTCCAGGATGCAACTATGCTGTTTCATATTTAAAGGGCAGCTCACATGGAGAAATCTAATGTTCTTGAAGACAGAGCTACCAGCCACGTAAAGTGTACTGTGTAGACATGACTTCTATGTCCTTACAAGTAATTGATCACCTCACAAACATAATCCTGAGAACAGGGTTGTGGGGAACATTATTCCCAATTAAACAGTGAGAGCTGATTCACAGAGTGATTTTCCCAAAATCACATAGATAGTTTGGGGCAAAGCAAGCAATCTGAACCCAGATTTTCTGAGTTGCCATTGTTGCCTAATAACAAGATTAGCCTTCTAAGACCTTAAATTCTAGAGATTAATGATATTAAGTTAGCGACTGCTAACTTAAGGGTACATGTTTATACATGTGCTCTGGGGAGTGGGCGGAGGGTGCTTTAATTAGAGCGGCTCTGTGCGTGCCTATACATGCACAGAGAGGCTGCTTCAATGCACTGTAATTCAAGCACATCAGAGTGAACTCAATCAGTCAAATCTGCTGGAGTGTGGTAATTACTATGCTCTAGCAGATGCCAGCATCTTGTGGATTAGCAATCCTGCACTGAAAAATGGTGGCAGGGGAGCTTCAACTAAAGCTCTTGGAGTTGCTTTAATTAAAACATCCCCCACACGCCTGCCCCCATTCCCAGAGCACATGTATAAACACTCCATGAGCTCCTCTAATAAAAGTGTCCAGACTGTCTCATGTATCAGTGTCCACACACTGAAAAATGGTGGCAGGGGCACTTTAACTAAAGCTTGTCAAATGAACTTTAGTTAAAATACTGCTGCTGCCATTTTTCAGTGCAGGGATGCTAGTACAGGAGGTGCTAGACTCTGCTGGAGCATGCTAATTACCATACTCGAGGAGACTCGACTAATCGAGTAATTACAGCGTGACAGGCGCAGTGTTGCTGCATGTGTATAGGCACCCAAATGCTTCAAAGAATAAGTGGCCACTTACAGATAGAATGAATGCCTGTAGTCAAGAGAAGAATGGGGAATTCTTAGTGTGAACAGAAGCCTGTTTTTAAACAGCCTGTATTTTTGTCTGTCTGGTCACAAGTTTCTGTTTACCAGACAGAGTAGGAGGCTTCGAGTCTCTAGAGATTTCTGAAGCGTTTGCCTTGTACTGGTGTACACAGGGATCAAGTTGGAAAAAGATAAGTGGTGATAATTTCCCTAACTCCACCTATAAGTCAGTCCATTACCACTTATAATGCCAAAGAGAAACACAGCTCACATTAGATTGTATAGCTCTTTCAAAACGTTACACCCTCTAACAAAGTGAATATTTAAATCATCACCATAGGTTTCAGTATCAACATACCAGGATATAAATGGGTCAGTACACTCCTCTTCCTGACCTATCATTTCAGCTGTCTGCAAATTAGAGAGACATCATTCCTTTGGAAGGTTTACTACACAAGCAAAATGATGTATAAAATGAAAGCTCAGATTCCGAAGAATGGCAAGATGGCAATCTCTAAGGAAAAGTACCTGATCACACAAAGCAGGGTCCTACCAATCAAGGCTAGTTATAAGAAATGGTATACTAGGTCCCCTCTGAATACACTGATCTTGTGTTAATGACACTGATTATTACCTATGTTTCCTACATAAAAACCTCTGTATTTTCTGCATTGACATATGTGTTAAGGTATCAAAGATGCAAAGGCATGAATTAAAAATATCTAAAGGATAAGGAAGGAAAGGACAATGAAAAAAAGTTGAAAGTAAAAATATAAGTGACTGATAAGGGAAGATAAAGAAGTCAGAGAAAAACAAATGGTGAGTAACAAAAACAAATGGTCAGAAAACAAATGCTAGATTTCTGGTTGTGATGAGAAAGATAGAAATATTATACAGAAATTTCAGTTCTGTATTTGTAATAACACAGGACATTGTATCCATCCCATACAATCTTATGGATATGTTCTTATGATTTATCATCTGTAACAAAAGAGGATGTGAGGCAACATCGACTAATATTAAACCTTTTCAAATCAACATCTGCAATGTTACATTGTATATGTGGATAATGTACACAATTGCAGAGTCTCAAGATAACAAGGTGAGAAGCAATTTGAACCTTTCATGTTAATTAACTAATCTGGGGAATTCCAAAGCATGAGATGACTGCCATTGTAATGCCTTAAAAATACATGGTAAAGGGACAATCCTGGGAACTGGTTAGCTTGATATCAATCCTGGGAATGGTCACTTATGGCTTTTATCAGTGAGGATTTAGAGAGTAAAATTATAATTAGTGTTAGCATTAATGTCACGCAAACTTCTTATCTTTTAGAAAAAAAAATACATCTCTCTACCCATCTCCTTCTTTCATGGCTTACAGGGAGAAAAAAATTGCCTGAACTGCCTTTAATGTGCTCATGAGACTAGCAATACTTCATTAAGCCAATAACCATATTCTCATGCTTCAGGGCTCCAATTGGTCACTTGCAGTGGTCAGGAATGACTTTCTTTCTTGATGCACAGTTGGTCAGATGTATTCTGAGTTTTTTTCCCTTCACTTTCCTCTGAAACATCAAAGGCCAGCCACAGCTGGAGATGGGCTTTCAAATGAGGCGGGCGAGATGAGGTGGCTCAGAGAATCTTCTCTCTTATATTTGTCTGGTGTGTCTTGCCCACAAACGTCCTAGATTTGCAGTTGAGAAGGAATTTTCTACCAGGTTAGACTGGCAGAGACCTTGGGAATTTTTCCTCATCCTCCTAGGGTCACTGAGGCATATCGCACCTAATCAATCCTGTCATTGGAAAGACTTTGGACATCAAAGGTCCCCTGATCTCTGCCTATGATACACAGCATTTTAATCTCCTCAGATGTTCTAGTTTGACTGAAGTAATTGACCTTGATAGAGGGATATCTGGGCTGTGATGTATAAGTCAGACTATTTGATCTAATGGTACTTTGTGGGCCTAAATTATGAAAGTCTCTGAAACTTCAGCAATTAGTTGAAGAAGTATAGCATTGTTCATGGTACAGCCTGAGAGCCGAGAGATACAGGGTGGACTACATCTATCAATTAATTAAAAATTATATTCAAACAGGAAATTTACTAGACTTGGCTATTCTGCTCCATTGAAAATGCTGCCCCTCCCCACAGCCGCCTTTCAGTTAGGCAGTCTCCTCTCAAAGGACAGTTTCTTTGAAGTATCAGCACCAATTACTGGCCTTCCTGTGGAGAAGTCAATCTACTTGTGCTTCATTTTTGTATCTATAAAATCCGGTTAACAGGTAGCAATATTGTGCAGCTAATCTGCCTGATAGTTATAAATGACGTTGTTGTAATCTGGCAGAAGATAGCATTTAATTGCAAAACATTAAAAAAAAGGATTCAAATCCTCTAGCATTTCAGTCAGGTTCCTGCCATCCGAGACAAGACAGTAACTATTAAAGAAACAAGAAGGTTTTCAAAAAAGCTTGCTTTCCCCCTTTTAATTAATGGTTAAATTAATACAAGGATGAGAATGAAAACATAAATTAGAATAACATTTCATCCTTAGGGTTTAATACAGAATTCTTAGTCTACCTGGATTACAGTATTTTGGCTGATAACTTTCTTGATTAATTAGTTACAAGAAACCTTTTTCTTAGGATACAATATAATGGAAATATTAAGGACAAAATATTTATAATATGCTTATTACTGTTCCTATGATTTTTTTAAAAACAATGGATAATTTTAGTTCTAGAGCCTGTATCTGTCTGCAACCAATCTGCAGAAAGCAGTTTTCTGGTGAACAGTCATGAGACTAGAGGTCAGAGCATGGGAACCATCACGACTGAAGGACATATCACACTAAATGATCATAATGTTCCCTTCTGGCCTTAAAAAGCTATGAATCTGCAACTTGTTTATTATCAGATCTTTTGAGGTCTAATAATGACTGAAGTTGCAGGATCACTGGAATGCTGAGTTCACAATCATTTCCACTTATTTATTTTTCTCTTGTGGTATGCAAATCTGTCTTTGAGGGAAGAAATAGCTACCACAATTACTCTGAATTTAAGAATCATAACTCTTTGATTTGAGAGAAAACTCTTCAGCTTTTCTTAGTATTTTGAAATCTCAGCTACGAAGAATCACATTTTCAAAAGGATAAAGTAACAATGGCTACAGCCAGAGTGGTATGGTATTCTCAATTTCCTTTTCCCAGAATTTTATACAGAATATTCTAGATTCCAAATGGTTTTAAAAATGGCTTTAGTTGCAGTTTCAGTGATGTGGCTCTTTTCTTTCCAATCAAAGGAAACATTACGGTCCTTTTGATAAAAATCCATCTTTGCTTGAGCAAATGGTCCTATTTGTAGCAAGAAAGTTATATTTTACTATAAATAACTTTGTACAATAGCACTTCTGGAAATAAACCTATTTTATAGTTCATAAAATGCAAAAACGTTGAAAGGCAAGTAGTTTTCAACTGGATTGCAAAATTTGTAAACCTCAACTTGTATGTTTCTGAAGTCAACTGGAACTGTGAATGATTATATGACAGTAGTATTTAGCTTTTATTTTCTTTGGAGTGTCCATACTAAATAATAAACATATGCTCCTCTCCACTGCAGATGGAGAAGAAAGGCAGACATCAACAAAAAAGGGCTACAGGTCACAAGGAGAAGAAACATAACTATGCAGCTGAAGCCCTCCCCTAAAATGCAATCATATTTGCTCTGTGTTTTTGATACAATAATTGCATTGTTATAGGCACACGGCAAAACACAGTGTGGAGATTTCTGGAGAACAGTTTTCCCTAGCATTTTCCCATCATAGAACATGGAAATTTACACATAACAAGTCAAGGTGAACCAATGTGTTTATAGCAGAGACAAGAACTGAGCAGCTAGTGAAGTGCATTGTAGGATTTGGGAAAAGGCCAGTGCAGATGGTTCCAGGTGTCTGACTTGCACATGATGTTCCAGCTGACCTCAGGTTTTTGTTAGAAGTATCATTCATGATCCACGGGTGTTCTGGTCTGGCACAGCTTCACTTCCCACAGAGATCAATTTTATGGCTGCAAAGGAGGTAAGCAGTTTTGCTGTTCAAGTGCTTCTTTACACTTTTACACATGAAGTGGAGTGCAGGAATAGACTTAGTCAAGCTTTGGAATGCAATTTGAAAGTTTGTCCAGGCTTACCTAACCATGCACTTAGTCCAGTAAAAGATATCACCCACAACAATCCTTGTTTCTTGCATATTTCCTGCAGTATCATGGCTACAACCTAATTCCAACACTACTGATTTTTTGAGTCTTGCAACTCTGTGACCATGCCTTACAACACACCAGAGATATGCAGTTATCAGATTTCAATCCAATCACTGCATCATTGTTTACTTAGGCAGTCTCCCAGAACATTTGTATCTTAGGATGTATGTGCTGTGTTCATTTGTTCTATTATTTTAATTTCTAAATTATCTTCCTTTGTGACAAAGTGCACATACCCTGCACCAGACAGGAAGAGATTAAGGAGTTGCTATGAGCTACAAGCTACCACACCTGTGAAGTATGTCAGGACTAGTCCAAGAATTCAGAAGGGGAGAAACTCAGCTCAGTAGCAGGCAGCTGTGGAAGGAGGACAGAGCTTTAACCCCTAAGTTTCTGGAGGAGGGTTGATGGAGGATAAGAGAGGTTGGTTTCTTCTGGCTTCCTGAGAGGAAAACATGCTTCCCTATTGCTTAATGGTGGTTTCTGGTGACTGGACTACAGGTTGCCCAAGACCCCCACCAAAAGGCTCTCTTTCGCATTTGGGCTCACTGATTGTTTCTATTTTTCCTTTCCTTCTTCATTTGCTTGCAACCTGAAGAAGTACATTCCAGGGGAACCTCAGACCGAGGAGGCTGAATTCCTATCCTTGGGACTGGTAAAAGCAATCACCCCCTCCCTTCACTGTGGCAATGGAGCCCTGAGTGAGCATAGGAACTTTTCACATTCTAAGGGAGGGTATTGCAGTTGTAGGCCCTTGACAATTGCTGGAAACATTAAGCAATATTCTAGATTTCTGTACAAAAAGCAATGGAGCTGGATCAAAGAGGATTGCCCCATGGTTCACTTGGGTTCTCTCTAATGAGGATGCTGCATACTTGGAGCTAGTTGCTCTTTCCTGAGGGGCCATACCAAGCCAAAACCTAGTATTCCAGGGTGTGGAGGCCATCTCAGGACCTCTTGTAATTTGTATATCTAAATAAGCACAGGTGAAGACAAAAAGAAAGCCCATGTGCAATGTATTAGTGGTTCTTTTCCCACCTGTATTTTCATCCTTACCAGTTTAGGCCCAGCTGACTTATCACCAAATCAACACAGCACTGGAACAATGCATCTGGAAGACATCCAACATTTCCAAGAAAGCAGCTGAGAGAAGTAGTACAAATATTTTGGCAACCACATTCTACTTGGAAGTGGCAGAAGTGAGTGGAGAAATTTCTGATGAAATCCCTCTGTGCCTATAACTAAACTTGAAGGCATATTATACTGTTGCACCAATTTTTGAGAAGATCAATGCTATCTCAAAATGTATCCAACACGCAGAGCACATTAGTTACTGCAGCTGGAGGCTGCCAGAATATTACCAACCTTGATCACACACAGTCATTGGGAAATGCCCTTGTCACAGGTCCAGAGAAAAGACTGCTTTTTCCACATTGAACTTTGTCACCAAGCTGACAGTTGTGGCTTCCCAGGAACTGATGGATAGGGTTCTTCAGACAGAGTCAATCCCCTGAAGCCTATCTAAATGGTAGCCAGATACAGCCTCAACTGTTCTCCAGTGCAAGAAGCTTATCTGCTGATTAAAAAGGAGATCCTGGTAATGAAGAGTGCCACAAACTTCCTTAGATACTACTTACATAGGGAACCCTTTTACCCAAGATACAGTCTACAATGCCTCTGTGTGTGGAAATCTGTAAAAAACAGCAATCTTTGCATAATGGGTTGGTAGCTCTCTCTACATTCTTTCATGCCTTCCAGGTGCTTCATTGGCTCACAAGACATCAAAAAACATTGAGTTTTATCTTTCTCTATCTCATGAATGTGACAGTTCAGTTGTTTGGTTCCTGTTTTGAGGCGGACATGTGACAGAGTGCATAAATCTGGCTCCCCAAACAATGATTGAGCTGCTGGAGGCCCACACCATCACACTTTGTATGGCATGTTAACTGGGAGAGGAGATTAGTTGGGATCCTGTCATACTGGGAGAAGAGAAAGGAAAACCCAGCCTAACAACAAATTTATGGCAGAGGGTAGACCCCAATTCTTTGGCTTGGGAGATGCCTGATGAATGACAAAGCCTGTCCCTCTTGGAACAGGCTATCCAAGTCTTGTGAGAAAGATGAGCCAGACTAGTGGTTTTCAACTTGTGGTCTGCAGACCTCTGTCTAGAGGGTCTGCAAAAGATGACTGATTAATTAAATATATGTGAATATACCACACTTACAATTCGAAAGGGTCTGTAGCTCCATTCAAAATTTTTTAGGGATCTGCAAATGGAAAAAAGTTGCAAACCACTGAGCTAGACTATTACCTAAAGTTACTTCTGATGTTTCATCAGAAGCTATTGAGATGTCCTGCAGCTTGTCCAAGGCTAGAGGAAGAAAGGGGTTGGTATTTTGTTTAGAGTTGGCTGGTGGTTTTGTTTTTTTCTGCCGCTTCCTTCTTTCTTTCTTTGAAACCTGGCCTGGCCCTGTCTGTGAGCAGTGCTGCCAAGCCCGGCACTGCTTCGATGGGACAGAACTGGGTTTGCAGGGGATGGCACTCAGCTGGCACAGCCTCATCCTGTGAGTGGTACCAGGCTTGGTACTTGGCTGGTGCAGCCTTATCCCCTGCAAGCTGTCAGGCTCGGTGCTTGGCTGGTGCAGCTCCATCCCGTGAGTGGCACTGGTGCGGCCCAGGCAGTGCCGCTCACAGGGGAAGGGTCCGCACTAGCTAAGTGCTGAGACCGGTGCTGCTTGCAATGGTGACACAGTGTATAAGTGACACAGTGTAAGTCGAGGTTGAATTTTGAGAGTTAAAAATTGGACTTCAAACCTTAACTTATACACCTTGAAATATGGTAAATGACTTTGTCACATGCTGCAAGGATGCTGTGTAAAGATGAGCTCTTTCATGTCCTACGTCAGTGACTGCCAACTCCACATAACTGGTAAAAATTGCAGCCAAACTCAGTCAGTCAGAAATGACAGAAGATGCTTACAGGGATTCTAAAGCAAATAACTTTATGAAGGGGAAAGGTTTATATATGTGCCCACTGCCCATCACTGAGTTATCAAAACATCTCTGAAAATAACAGTGACCATCTAAAATACTTTTCTATCTCTCTCCCGCTCTCATCCCTGTACATCGCCAAAACTGGAGTTTTTGTAACATTCTTCCTCAAATGTGATGGTTCATTCAGAACCATTCTTAATGAAGCCTCCTTTAGATGGGGACTTTCATAAAGCAAAAGTTAAAAGGACAGAATATTGGTAGTTATAGAAACACAAGTTAAGAGGTGTGAGACTGTGCTTTCTTTGCCTGCTCAGCTCTATATGCACACAATTGGGGATATAGAAGCTTAATAAATAGATTTAGACTCCTACTGTCTCTTTCATATTAAAGAAATATCCTTTAATAAGGGCATTTTGCTAAACAGTTCCAATTTCTCATATTGCTTAAAACTATAGTCAAGTTATCATCTTGTGTTTATGGCACCATGGTCTGTTGCAAAAGAAACTACTGGGATGTCAAAAATTTAGCATTACAAGGTTTCAACACAGAATGAAGGAAATAGGCCGGGAAGGAAAAAAGCTAGAAGAGAAAAAAAAAACTTGTTAAAACAAATGGCTTGGTTAATCAAGGTGGTAAGACAAACTATGTAAAATGTAAAAGGTAAATGGATTTTTATATCTTTCTTTAAAACAATGATTTCCTTCACACTTTAAAACTACATAGTTCAAAATGTCAGCTATAAAAAACTGGAGTGCAAACTATCCCTTTATATATCATGTTTATTTCAATAAAATCTGTTTAACAAATTAATATATTGCTCTTGATTACCAGCAACATATGTCTTTTAGGGAAAATAAATAATTGGGAAATTCCTGTATTGGAGAGAGAAAGTGTAACCTGACTGAATGATACAACAGTATTTCCAGCCTGGTTTTGTTGCCCTTTAGGGCACAGTTGCTTGTTATAGCAGTTGCCTCATGAGATAGAAAGAAGTTGGAATAATGTAAATGACAGAAATCAGGATCACCAAAACAGATTTAAGTGAGATTTTGCTTCAGGCAAGTCTGTAGAAAGCCTCACCATGGAATTTTTTAATTCTCAGAAGTCAATGAGAGACATGGATCAATACAATAACAATAAAGTGATGATTTCCTGTAGTTTCTGAAGTCTGAAGATGCTGCATTGTAAATCGCTTATTGGATAAACCCAAGTCTGGGTAGTAACCTTTTATAATAATTTTTTAACACCTTTTAATCCCATAGGGTAACAGCTATAGAACAAGATTGTGAATAGCTCTAAAGCCAACAGATTAGTATAAAACTAGGTATAAAAAGCTCGTTCATCAGGTGACCAACAGGAAGGAGGGAACAGAACAGTCACTATTGTTCCACACTTGGACCCTGGTGTGTGTGAGGATCGGATTCTGATCAAGGGAACTTCCCCGGTAATCCCTCTGACAGCATTGATAGGGGATGCCTGACTTGACTGAAATCAGCTGGTGCGCACCTGGCATTGAGGGACTATCGATAAGTTGCCAACCTATGTCTGTCTATTTGTTGTTTTAAATAGCCAATGGCTGATACCCTCGCAGTGCCCAGCTGGCCTGTGATAGATTGATCTATCTATCTGTTGTTATTATCTGTTGTTATTATTTACTATTAGCATTTTAATACTGCATTATCTGCTTATCACATTTATCTTTCTGTTAACTGTTTGTGTGTGTAAGCTATAATAAATTTGCCATTGTTTTACTCCCAACTCTGCCTCCTTGATCCTGAACCAAACAGCCCAGTAGCTAAATTAATATACTCACAGTGCCCAGCTGGCCTGTGACAAAAAGCAAACATCAGTAAAAGCATATGTGCTCTGAAATGCAGTTCAGCATATGCCCTCTCCTCCCTCATTACTTAAGCCTTCAGAAACTTTTAAAATGTAATTTAAATGTTACATTAATAATGCACTTTAATAAAGAAATTATTATCAAGAACCCCATATATTTCATATTTCATCTTTTTGTCAAAGCTTTCACATCTGTGAAAAACTGGGGCAGAACTCTACTAAGAAAAGTAGTTTGAATTGCACTTTATGGATATAGAAGTTAAATATGTATGTTCTGAGGATAACATTTCTCTGCTTTAACCTGTTGCTATACAGGAAGGAACCTAAAAATTTTGAAACAGCCATGTACGATTTAAGGGGGAATTAAAGTAAAAATTACAACATGTATGTGACTTCTGTAGGCAATACCTGAGCAACTACAACATGACTTCACAGAAATAGGGTAGCTGCAAATAACAGAAATTTTGTCAGTTCATGTTTCTTACAACCATTATAATAATTTTCATTTAGTTTGGATGTTGTCATTGTTCATTCCTTCTCATTAAATATTTTCACAGAGATATCACAACAAATCCGCCTCTACAAACGTTCTATCAATAAAGTATCTAAGGTCTGGAATTTCTTATAGTGCATAATTACTATGATTTAAATGGGTTAATTTCATAGTGTTGCCAATGTAACTCTAAACTTAGAAACCCATGTTTATAATTATTTTTCTTACCTTGTTTTGTAACTATATTAATATATTATACATTTTTTCTACACTTCATTGTTGCATTTCCTGTCCACTAAAATAACGGTGTGTGCGTCCATATTTGCTGTTACTGTCTCTTTTCCTTAGTCACCGGACTACTTCTTATTTTGGAGACTGGATCAGTTTTTCTCTAGGCAGCAAAGTATCAAAGCTCTGAGGCTTGATGCACTATAGGCTGAACCACTAAACTGGCAAATTATTGAACTATTTTAAGTGCATCTATTTTCTGGTCCAGTAGGTTTTTTGTTGTATTAAATACATTAAATTTAACTTACTGTTACAGCTGAGATGCAAAAGTATATTCTAGAGAACACTTCAAGGTAACGGACCTAGTGAGACAAGGGAGGCAGAAATACCAATAAATGCATTTTTTTTTACTCCCTCTTCATTATTTTCTTGATGTGTGCAGTTTGTACACTTATGATTGGACTTTACCAAGGATAGGTAACAATCTTTATTGGTATGACATTTCTTGTAGTAACGAGATGGATCTTGCAAAGATACAGCTCTTAGTGACATATTTTGCATTCAAAGACAGTCTTGACAAATTAAAAATAACTGTATCTGTTAAATAATATTAAAAATAAATTACACATCAGAGCACAGATTTGACTAGATTAAGTAAATAATAATATTGCTAGTCATAATGGAGTTTCTGTTGCCTTGGAACAAAAGCCTGTCCCAGAGCTACAATGATCATCTTTACTTATTACACTCATTTAGGATGGGTATGGGAGACAAGAGGCAGCAATATTACTCCTGGTTCCTAAACTAGTGACTTAATTTTTAGAGAAACCAGCACCTTTTCATGAAGTCGATGAAACTGTCAAGTGCTCAGTATCTCAGGCAGGCACTAATCCGCCAGGCTACTGATTCAGGTATACAGCCTTAAGCTTAAAACATCGAAACTTTACACCCCTGTGTTTGGAAATCTTTGTTGTAATTATTTTAGCCACATATTATGCTGGTTCCCAATACTGATGTCAATGACGGTTCTGGGCAAAGGTCAAGGACATGTGGCAGTAGAGTGTCCGAGTGAATCTTTAAGAAGTATTTTGGAGCCTGACTGTATAAATGTAAAGATTCAGTTAGGTAGCAAGTAATGTTTTCAAAAGTGCCTTTTACTCTTTAAGCTTGCAACATTCAATGAAGTCACTGTGTGCAAAATAACACAATAGAATCAGGTCACAGAAGTTTTGTTTACTGCAGAACATCCAAACACAAACATCAAATGAATCCTGAAAACTCATATAAACGTAAGTAAAATCCAGTGTCTTCAGATTTGTTTATTTCTGTAGAGTCAAATTTTGCCAACAGCATACCAACATTTAATGCATCGTGATAGGATTCAGCACAAACTTAAAATTATATGCAAAAAAGCTATCATAAAAACATTATAAATTACATTTTATAGCCTCTACAATGCACATGGCAGACTCTATACAGCCATCAAAGTTAGAATGCGTAAATGCATCACCCCCACATATAAGGGAAGGATTGATATGAAGAGTCATTTGTCCTGGACAACTGGGGACAGGTGTTGTAACCTGCAAAAAAGAAACACAAAAGACTCAGGATGAGTAACTCTTTATTACCCTGAATGCTGAACAAGTAAGATATAAGTAAGATATATATATATATATAGACAGATCTGATTTTGTCAGAAAACTAGGTCTCAGAGTCTAGTATTTATGGCTAAACTGACACAATAAAATGTTTACATTGGTTTTGCTCATTAATATATGGTCAAATTGTAATCAACTTACATAAAGGGTATGTTGGCCTAAAGTCCTTTCAGGGATGAACATCCGCATTGTGAGTAATTTCAGGATATAATTTTATATATCTGTTGCTCAGACCAATAGAAAGAACCTATTCATTTGATAGAAATGATCTTCTCAGAGATAAATAAGTAGCTTGCCTTGTGTATAAAGTGTAAATCTGATGCGACAGCAGTGCTTAGTGGGCCAAACTAGTTCAAGCTTCACTCATTCAGTCAGGCAAGTGAGCTGCAGAATTTGCAAATGGTGAAAAAGCCTGGGCAGAAAGTGTTTCCTTCCCATATTTTTCTAAGTTGCTCATTGTAGGTACTTTTCCATATGAAGCTGTTCAATGGAATTCCCGAGGCAGTTATTTTAGCATCTACAGGGCTGTTTACAGAAGCAAAACATAATGTAAACAAATGGAGCAGAGTCACAAGTGCTGATTCAAATGGCAGTAACTGTTTACATGTTTACAAAGATATGGAATTGGTCCAGTCTCTTTAGAAGATGGACCTAATGATTTATGTCACCAGTGTAAAATACCATTCAGGATTTTGCAAACTTCCATCACAGATAAAAAAATGAACAATGAATTATTAGACAACTCTCTTTATCTAGTTTTTCCATGTCCAACTAATTTACTTTTTCTGACTTGGAAACCTTAAACATACTTATGTACAATCTTTGTTCACTTCCATCAAAAAGTACTATGAATTATGGCACTGAACTGTTGCCTATTATTACTGTTATCCTATTGCTTATGAACAATTAGAAATGGTAGGAACGCCAGGACGCTTGAAGCCTTTCCTTTCCCCACCACCTGCATTACCCAGCTTATTCTTTAGGTTTTCTAATTGAAAACCTCAATTTCCTGTATCCTGTGCCATTACCAAGGACTCAATGAAGAGGGGCAATACAAATAACAATGTAGCTGTGCCAGCATTAACTCTTTTACCTCACTGTTACTGTTTTACACAAGAATTCAAACAAAAGCATATTCTAGCAACAGGTGAAAATGGGAAAAAATAAGGTTACTATGAGAAAATGCACACTCTAAAAATACTTTTTTATACCTTAGATTTAAGGCTCTTTAGTGCTGCCAGAACTTTTCTTCTATCTGTGTTATTGTACAAGGACAGAACTCCACCCAAGACCCTACTGTTTCCATTTTACACGTGCTTATACTGGCTCTGATTTTTATTAGAATAGATTCCAAGGTATTAAAATGAAGATACCACCTCTAATTTCTTTTCCTGTAAAAAACAAATTTGTTTTCACCTTTAATTCCCAACACTCAATACCTTGAACTTAGTTGTGCTGATTCCCAGCACATTTCTGTGCTAAAGTGTGCGTGCCAAGCAAAATGCCTTTGCATGCCACACGTTGCAGGTGAGCTTCAGATTTGCAGGTGAGACACTGAGGACAAAAATGAGAGTTGGGAGGATATGATTAGTGTCTTGTGGATAACTTTTCTTGGATTCATTTTTCTCTATGCTGTGCCATTTTGGGGCTCAGAATACAAATGATAATCGGTGAGTGGGGACTATGCTATATTCCCATGATGATTAGCAGAATTTAGGGCACTATTTAGCAGAGCTCACTTCAAAGTTGCAGCAGCAGCAATTCAGACCAGTGTGCCAAGACACAGTGCTACTGATTAGGAGGGCACTACTGCTAAGAAGGCAATACTGGTACATGTTCCAGGACTTGTTAGGTAGTTCTCAATAACTTGCATGCACAGGGCTTCTGACTTGCTTTTCAATAAATGGAACCATATTCCAATGTTTCCCCTTACGTCTCTGAGTTCACGTTGTGCCCCAAGAACTGTTTGATCACTGTGACAGATGCTTAGGAAAATCAACTCTCATATGCACATTGAAAGATGCAGATTTGCTCTTATAGCCATTATAGAACATTACTGGTATTAATAGTCCCACTGTCATTCAGGAGACTAGCTTATCCTCTACTTCTCTGGCTGATGAAGCTTTTTACTGGAGAACAGACTCATAGAAAGGAATTGTTTAACTATTGCTTTAGCAGCTGCAAGATGACAATGGAGCGCATATTAAGAAAGCTGGCTCTTGACAAGGCTGGAGGCTGTTGACAATCCCTGCCTTGTGTTATGCCTGCATGCCATGCACTGCATAGTATCTGAGAGAACAAGGGTGAGAGCTCCACCAAAACGTAGGATGTGTAGGTTTAGAGACAGTCAAAATATTATGACAAGCCAGGAACCCACTGCCTCCAAAATGATATCAGGTGCACAGGACCAGGGATGCCTGGTAGCTTCTTTTGAGGAGATGCCTGGTAGTTTCTTTTCCTTTTTGATTTTTTTTTTAAACACACAAAGTCAATCATAAAATAAAACAAATTTTGCCATGCTTATTTGGAACCTGAATTTACCAGTGTACTGTAACTCTCATCAGTATCTTACTATGCATTTCATACGTTTTTTAAACAAAATTTACTTATTGCTTAGGTGCTATATTTTGTACCATTAGAAAAGCCTAGCCAGAATGCCCTAAGCTCTCTTAATATGGGTTGCTAAAAAAATGAGTAGAATATAACTTGTCAATATATGAAATGTTATATTATCTACACTATGAGAGTTGCAACCTCAAAACAGGTCACTGTTAAAGCATGGGATGAATAATTTCAATAAGGCCTCAGTACTCAGTAGTGTAATAGTATTTACTGAACATACTTTCATTATCAAGTTTTATTACTTAATTCTGCTTAGTCAGGCAGTGGAAGGGCAACATGGGTAGGCCATTTTGAACATGTGGAAAGAAAAGGGGATTTGTGAAGTTAGGTGTCTAGCAGACCAAGAAACTGAAAGAAAGAGATGGTCTGTGATTTAAACTCTTACTAAAATAATGTTTTATTGTTTCCCCTATCCCATTGTCAGAACAGTTTTAGTGTTATCCTGCCACTTTCAGTGTAGAGGGGTTCTCTTTGGCAGGGAGCTGGGAGGAAATTGTGGATGGCTGATAACTTGGATGAGGTTGGAGAACATCTGAAAGCAACAATCTGTTTTAGCATCTTTTTTGTGTATCATTTGTCCTGGTGAGATCAGACACAGAGCAACAAAAACAAAACAAAACACTTAACTGAATGCTCAAGAATAATGGCAGGGAGCAACAGGAGACGAACAACACGGAACCGCTTCACCTGCTAGGACTGTGCGCGCACACACACATAACCTTCAGAACATAATATCTCTTGCCCCTTGATAACAGTTTAAGTACTTGGGTTAGAGAATGACTCATCTTGGAGGACTCAGTTCAGGGGCTGGAAGTATCTCACTGGAGACGGCAGCAGGTTCTTTTGGCTTTCTCAAGTCACTTTGGCAGCTGGAGCATATAACAGGTCTACAACACCAGCTGATGGACTCATAAAAATCAGTCCCATTGGCACTATAATATTTTCTTGATAGGTAGACAGCACATTATCTGGAACTCAATCTTGCATTTGATTGACACAGCTACAAAGTGACTTACTGTGGGTGTCAGCGTGCAAAGTCTTTGGACAGAGGGCAAATGCAACATGACAAAGCTTCATTCAAATTGGTGCTAGTCGGAACAATAAATCATGGGTGATGGGTGGAGCATATCTAGCTCCTCTGTAAAACGTTGCTGAATTTCTTTAGGATATCTTGAATGGTGTCCTTTACAGCACTGTACATTCCTGTTAACTTGCTGCCCAGTAGCTCAAACTGTTCTCCAGCTAGCAAGTTTGCTCTCATAGTTGCTGAAGGACTGAGAAAGAGGACCCCTCAATTCTTTCCACAGTGGAGGATGATGTGACATTCTCCTTTCAAATCAACTTTTTGCTGACAAGTCCGCAAAGTGGGAAGTCCTGCTTTACGTGGAACAGCAGAGGAGTGATTACAAGACCATAGCAGGTTATATGACTCTTTTAAAATTAAGGCTAACTCAGAGCCTGAATCTGTCTGTATTATACAGAACACATTGTAACTTCACTGTAGTGTAGGTCTCTTCTTCTATGGGGGAGGTATGTCCACAGTTGACAAACCCTGTAGTATAGATGTCTGTGAGTGTTCTACTGGCTGAATTTGATTTGGATCAGCAACATTATTTGTGGCAGCAGAAATCTTACCCTGCTTGTTTGACTTCTTTCTGTGTGGCTTGAACCTTAGACAACACACACATTTGATGTGACCCTTGTGGTTGCAATGATGGCATACATGTTAATGGCATGTATTGCAATTGTGGCAGCTTCTCAGGGATGAAGAATTTATTGTGTGCTGGTGACTTCTTTGGAGAATCCCCTTTGGAATGATCTTGGAGAGTCCCAGTTGACATCAGTCTGCATTGCAGGGCTTCATCTTGAACCCCTTACATGAACTGAGCCCTCAGGAGAGACTCAAGATTGGTGCTAAAATTACAGTTTTTGGACCATTGATGAAACTCATATGCTGGAACCCTTTTATCAGACAGTTGATGGCACTGGATGAAATGGAACCGTCTATTTCAGCTGGAGTCAATGCAAAGTGATTGTTCATTAGTGTAAGGATTTCATCATAGAACTTATCACAGTTAACGCAGGAGGCCCTGCACAATGTAAAATTCTTGTAGTCCAACATTGACATGTTAGAAGCCAACTACTGAACACACTATGGGAAGAAAGCCCTGTCAGTATAGCTCCCTTTCTCCTCCCTTGTAGCATTTGGCATTTACAGTTCACAATGAAGCATTAGCTGGATCCTGCTCACTGGGATCCCATCCTCATCATCAATTTTGTGTATTATAGGAATTTGCTTGTCCTAGTGAGATCAGACAGGGAGCAAAAGGGCTTCAACTGTCTTTACTGTACAAGACCAAAGGTTTGACTGAATGCTCTACAAACATAACACCAGAAAGCAACATGAGACAAACAAAACATGGAATAGCCCCACCTACTGGTGGGTGTGGGTGTGCAAATGGTTGTATCTGTATGCCATCATTGCAAGCACAAATGGATATCTGTAAGAAATCCAACCAAACACACAACCCTCCCCCCAGCAATGTGTGTATAATGTATCATTTAATTCCACTTATTAGAAATTTCAATACAATGTCTTACATACAAACTGGCTGGGGTTCCCTCTCCTGGGCTTTCATACTAGATGTCCACTGGCACCTACTCAGCCTTTCAGCTCTTACGTTATGACAAGATCCTGGCTTGCAGGTAAGCATCTTCCTTAGACTCTCTGTTGATCCCAGAGTCTTCAGTGGCCTGGATTGACTCAGCACTCTCCTCAACGAAATGCAGATTGCTGGTGGTATACCATGACAAGTCCTGTCCAGTTTATCATAACATGAACAAGCATGGCTGGAAAACTGGTTTTCATCCTTGGTTTTTTTAGAAGCTGATTACCATTCCTTCCTCCTGATCTGTCCTAGCCTAGTGTTCCATACATGATTCTAATTGGCTGTCCCAGCTTTGTATGCATTATTTTTGTGATAATACTTTTCAAGGGCTTCAGTCCAGGTAGGATGCATACTGCCTAGTTGTTCCTGGCAGGATGTAAAGCAATGTGGGATGCCTGTTGGAAGGTGACTAAAATACCAGAGACCTTGGACCATATGAACATAAATCAAAACAGGAATATAGAATACCCATTATATTATTAGTTAATATACTCACATACTTGTATTATTTAGATGGAGGCCATTTCAATGTGCATAAACTAAAGTTAGCACAAACTATATAACCTACTGTAGGTAAGCTCCTACAGTTGAAGATACTGCTTATGAATCTTGATGCTTTTATCATCACGACATGCCAAACGTATCATATTTTTTAATTTTACAAAAATATATATGATGACAGATTAAGGCTGAATGCCACCATTTGTTTCATTAAAACAAAAATAACGTGCAAGTGAAAATGAGAGGAAAAATGGAATTGGAACTTTTTTGCTTTTTATTTAAATTAATTTATTCTAGCAATGTTATGACCACTCAGTTCATAAGAGAGAGGGTACATTTCTTCATATTTATCCATCTCATACTTTCACTGCTGAAATGCACCAATGTAATTCTAATTAAACAAAGACTTTATAACAAATTTTCTTGAAAAATTACAGAGCAATAGAATAGAATAGATTAGTGGCCAAAATAAACAAGCAGTTGTTTTGACTTCCATTATATAGCTCTACAACCATATTATCATGGTAAATAGTCTGTACTACTATATATAAAAATAAATGCACAGCATCACTTTACCTATTTTACAGATTTCCCCCCTACTGTTTTCACCCATATTCATTTTTTGTTAGTTTCTTTTCTTTAGAATTATTTGTAAAATTCTTACATTACCAACTAAGAGACAGTCTTCAGATATTACAAATCTTTAATGGGTTGCAACAGGATGAATTATTTTTCTCTGTGCAGCTCTCTCCAGGGTTTCATTACTTTTAACAAAACAGATATTTTTGTGGGGATTTCAAAGGAAAGATCATTTGCTGTATGGATGCTTAGTATTTTTAGTCTTCACTGAAAATTACTGTGAAGTCCACAAACCAGATCTAAAGTCCCCTAGAGTCAGCAGGGTCTTTCATTGAACTTTGGAGGAGGCTTTGTGTCCTCTACATAGGTAAGACGGAGATGTACTTCCTGAGGAATGACTGATAGGGTCACCACAGGTAGTGTATGATTACCGAGCAGGGTGCAGGGCCTGGGTAAACCAGCTGATGCCCCGCCCCTGCTCCAATCTCATGTGCCCCAGACCGGAAGGGACAACAGTATTGGGATGCTATCTGATGATGGACTGAAGAGTAGTCTGCATTCCTTTTCTCTCTATCTTCTGTCTGATTAGAAAGTACTATTTGAGAAGGCTGTGGAGCCAGCTGATGGCTAAGAGCTCAGCATAGAAGGGTTCAGGAGTTATGGAGAAAGCAGGTGGAGGGGCGTGATTTTCTCATTCTTTGTCGCAGCCTCAGTCTTTCTAGGTGCCTGCTCTAAAGGGATCTTCTACACCCCCATGCCACAACACATACAAATGTAAAAATTTTGACTGCAACTCCTCATCAACTCCCTCAGTAATTCACCATGTGGTAGTGACCAAAGACTGAACTGGTGATGTAGTAAATTGCTGAATTCTCAGTAGGGGTTTCCTCTGTGTGATAACGTTTTATTGTCCTTCTCTGAAGCATTATTCAAGACAACCATTGTGTACAGTACAATACAGATCATTTAGATAGATTCATAAATTATTAGGGGCTGGAAGGGACCTTGTAGACAGGGCCATTCTGGGGGTAGGGTGGGGGTGTGAATTGGGGCAACTGCCCTTGGCCCTGCGAAGCTGGGCGGAACAGCTGCAGTGACTCTGATGCCACCGGCTTTGCATCCAGCTGCTTGCTATCAACCCTTCCCCCGCCTCCACCAACGTCACTGCTGCCAGTGGTGGTGGAAGCTTCTTCAGGTCCGGGGCACGTGAGATTGGAGCAGGGGCGGAGCATCGGCTGGTTTACCTAGGCCCCGCACCCTGCTTGGGTCAGCTCTGCTTGTAGATCATCTGGTCCAGACCCCCGGCACTATGCAGGAAAAGACAACTGGGGTCAAATGACCCCAGCGAGGTGACTGTCCAGTCTCCTTTTGAAGATTTCCAGGATAGGTGACTGCACCACCATTAAAGGGAGTTTATTCCACAGTCTAGACACCCTGACTGTGAAGGAGTTTTTCCTGGAATTGAGCCTGAAGCAGCCTTCCAGAAATTTGTATCCATTGCTCCTGGTCTTCCCCAAGGGTGACCTGGTGAATGAGTTCTTGATGTACTCCCCTGATGTAGTGGCAAGCCGCTACCAAGTCCCCTCTCAGCCTTTTCTTCTGTATGCTGAAGAGGCCCAAGTCCCTCACTCTCTCTTCTTGTGGCTTGTCTTGCAAGTCCCTGATCAAACAGGTGGCTCTTCTCTGGAATTTCTCAAGTTCTTCCACATCCTTGTTGAAGTGTGGTGCCCAGAACCTGACCCACTAACTCCAGCTGTAGTCTATAGTCTTCAGTGAAGAGTACAGTGGGAGTATCACTTCCTTCATTTTGCATGAGATGCAATGGTTAATGTATGCCAACATGTTGTTTACTCTACTGGCCATAGCATTGCACTGCTGGCTTATGTTCATGTGATGGTCGATCACTAGCCCTAGGTCCCTTTTAGCTGTGGTGCAAGTTGAAATGTTGCCACCAAGCCTGTAGGTGTGTTGGGGGTTGCTTGCCCCCAGATGAAGTGCCTTAGACTTCTGAGTGTAGAACTTCATCTGGTTCCCCTCTGCCCAACTCTCCAGCCTGTCCAGGTCCACCTGTGTTTGCAACCTATCTTCTGGCATGGCCATGCTCCCCCATAACTTGGTGTCACCTGCAAACTTGGCCAGCGAGCTTTTCACCCCCACATCCAAATCAATAATAAAGATATTGAAAAGCACTGGTCCAAGCATGGACCCCTGAGGGACAACACTGGCCACTTCTCGCCAGGATGACACAGATCTATTCATGAGAACTCTCTGGGTCCTACCATGCAACCAGTTTTCCACCCACTGAACTGTTGAGCAGTTTAGTCCACAATCTTCCAATTTTTCCATATGGATATCATGAGAAACAAGATCATATATTTGTAGTATATGGCCCATGCAGCATTAATCTGGCAATCATGGTAGGAATTTGTTTTTATAAAAACTATTTTAAGCTACAAGAGTGGGTTGAATACAAGAGCGAGCTGAATGTACCTCATTTCATTAAAAAAAAAAGCAAAACAAGCTTGTGTAAAAGCAGCCTCCTTGAATAGTAGAAAATACAGCAGATAATGAATCCTGTACTGTATTATTTCAACATCTGCTGCTGCTCCTGTAGTTACGATCTATAAAGTCTTCCATTTAATCAGCCTACTTAAGGGGTTAAACTTGCCTGAAAAGAAATCCTGCTCTATTCTGGACCTTTATGTATTACCAGACTGTAGCTTTTACAGGGGTATGCAGGGAAGTTCTGCATCAGTGGAAGTTCCTGAAGGAAATCTGCCTGAAGGTAGAGGCAGACAGAATGTCTTCAGGAATACCTGTGACTGCATGCAGGAGCGCTGTTACACAGTATCCTGGAGAAAAGGTGCACCTATATGGTTTCCCTATAATCATAAATAATAACACCAGTAAACTAAGTTATTCCCCCTGGGTCTGCTAGTGTATCATTTATTCTTTGTTTTTGCCTTTTGGAGTAAAGCCCTTCAGGCGCGTAACTACCATTTGCCTTGTGGAGGACAAGCTTTACATGGAAATGAAATAAATAGGCTACTCCAGAGCACTTCACAATACAGAAGGTCTACCTACTTGCACACTTACCATTTGTTTGCATCATTGCTTCTTCCCTCAGATCCCACATTCAGAGTGGGAAATGCGGGATTAGAGTAAGGACTTCTGGTCACAGTCCCTCGTGTGTCTATTCAGGATGAGAGTCCATCACAAGCTTATGAAACAAAACCATCATTTTAAGCTTGTATCTAAAATACCTTCCATGTTTAAGAAGTGTGGCATGGGGATCTACCTCACAGGTATTACAAAACTGTACCTATAGTCATTGCTAAAAGACAGCAAGTAACCAGCTGTCCAAGTGGTTTGCATTCTCTTCCCTGAAAAGCCGGTTGGAAGCTAAGAGCCCCTTATTTCTCTCCTCAACTTTTTCTCCTGCTTCCTCTTTGTTAAACACTTTCTTAAACATTAAGCAAGCCAAGAAACAATCATTTAGAGGAAGATGAATAGACATGGTTCCTTGCTGTTAGCCACAAGGGTCACATGTGCACAGCTGGATGCCTGATAGACAGCATTCCAGCAAAATGCCTCGCTTGCAATTTCTTATGCATATAACTCAGTATAACAGGTTATAGGTGGGCCGGGCAGTTATAACTCTTTATTGCTTAGACTTTAAGGGCAGTTCCTTAACAATGTTCCTGAGAAATATCTGTTAGCTACTTGGGAATATTTATGAATTGCCCTTCTCATTCCAGAGCCATACATTACAAAGTAAACAAGGTACTTCTATAAACTGTCATCTCTGATGCCTGCAGTTCAGGAGTTCACACATGCGCTTGAACTGAGATTTCACAAATTAAAGCTCATTGTAACACCTGACTTCACTAAGCTTTCTGTGTACCTTTTTTATGGCAGCTTCTCTATATGCAGTGGTCTGTTGTTTTTAGAGCTTTCTGTACTCTAGTCACAACCTTCATAAAGAAAATACACTTGGTTATTGGAAGACTGAGAGATTATTTTACGAAAGCAGACTAAGTAGGTGGCATACAACATTAACATTTATAATAAATAAGTGGAATTAAAAACTATGCTATCCACGTAGTATTCATTTCATGCTTTTGTTTGTTTGCTGTTTTGCAGGTGCTCAGTGAATGCTACCGCCATGTGGCTCAATGAAGCAAATAAGTCTTGTTAAGAAGTGTGATACATGAAGGGAGGTGTCACAAGAAGCATTAACTAAAAATGTTTTTTCTTTCAGGTCAGTAAGCAACCAAATTACTTCAGTTTAGTTTCTACTTAATGTGAGGTAAGTAAACAGAAATGGTTTTAATTCAAATCAGAGGCTACGTAATGACTGCTTTTCCACCTTTACCACAGGTTAATTATTTGTCCACACCCTAAGAGATTGTAACTGATATTCTCTCACTGTAAAAGGGATTCTGATATATTCTTGGTAAACTGATTCTGCAGAACCACTCATTTTCAATCTCAAACTATTTTGCCTTGTTACATCTTTTTCTTTAGTATATCTTTATCTGTATTTCCAAATTCAATATAAACTTTTAAGTGTTTTTGCTACAGTAACTAAGCAAAGTTGAGGTTTCTGTACTCAAAACCCTGAATTTTGCTCAACTGTTTAATGTTATATAGAAACATGGTCATGCCCACCCCTTTGATTCTTTGCAGCCCAATATTCCATTAAAATGCAACGCCATTGAAGTGTTCATTTCAAATGGGATCCTTCTTCCAAAGATTACTGACTTCCATTGAATCAGTGTCAAATAATATCAAGACCTTTGGAACATATAAAGGCATAGGTAAAATTTTAGTAATGTGTTTTATGGCAGAAAATCATGACTAATGTTATCAATGTGTTAAATGACAGAGTACGTCTGCAACGTTTTCATTTTTATCATGTTCCACATTTTCACACCTTGAACAAACAGGTTTCAAATGGGTATGACAAGAATATGTGTATTATATTAAATTAGTACTTCTCAAAGCAGCACCAGTATCATTCAATTGCAGAAGAGCTATGTAGCAGTTACAGCAGCAGGGACTTAAAAGAAATGAAACCAAACTAGAGGGGAAGGGAGGGGGGGATAACGAAAATAAGAAGTGGGTAGATGCTGATGACAGAAGCGGACAGAGGAACACAGGTAAGAAACAACAGGTGAAGTTGGTAGGGAATTGAAAACTGGACAAATACGGTTGAAATGCTGGAAAAGTGCAGAGAGGGAGAGAGAGAGAAGAGAAAACTAAATGAAGATCAGAGATTTGGAAGAGAAAAGGAAAAAATCAGGAAAATAATGCAGGAGATAAAGAGGGGGAAAGGAAGGGAAAGATTCAATTTCCTCCTCTATCATTCCTTTCCTTTTTAGCAGTATTTTTATGTGAACATGCATAGGATGTTTCACAATAAAATGTTCCAAGTGCCCTGTGGAACAACTCTCAAACTTCAATAAATTAGAAGACAATGTGATGTTGCCATTGTTTTTACCTTTTGTCTTTTGTTTGCCATGAACAGAAAGACTAATCCTACACACTGAAAACAATGACAATGGTAGGCATAGGTTGTAATGATCATATTTTAGCCATCACACTGGCTCCTAAGTATCTTCTAATATTCTCCAGCATAGATCAACAACAAAAGCGCATGTTAACATTATCTTGTGTATTTTACTTTATTAGCAAGTTGAGGATGCACCTTCTTTAAAGGAAGGGATTTTGGATTTAATACATTAACGTATTTGGGTTTAATACATTATCTAATATTTAACATAATTAAATATCATGTAGTCTGACTGCAAGCTGTTTTTCTTGCCAAAGTTCTTGTTTATGTTCCAAATTTAGGTCAGTAGACATTTTATTTTAGTTTTTGTACTAGGCCAAGGTCACCGAGCATAAACAATGGAGAGGTTTACTAGAGAAAGGGTCTTTCGATGTTCTGCATTCAAATACTTTTAAATTCCTTTTCTAGATTAGTCATATAAAAATGTTTCTAATTGGAAATGAAAGACTGGTGAGTTTTTAGCCCTTCAGATTACTATATATTCATCAAATGAGATGGGGTTATCATGTTTGAATCTCTATATTTTAATCCACAGGCCAGTTATGAGCTAGTCATTTTTGTAAACCATCCCATAAAAGATAATAATCAGGAATGGGAGTATGCCATACATTTCCCTTTTTCTTGCAAAGCTGTTGTGCAGATGCAGTCCAAATGTTCTTAGGCTGGAAACAGGTATCTCCAGTGGAACATGATTAGCTGTGAAGCAGGGTGTCTATAGACATCCCTGGTTGCTGCACCCTAACTTGGAACTCATTTATAAGCAGAGGAAAACCCCTGCTTGCAGAAGTGATCTTCCGTATTGGCGAGTAGGGGAATCCACATGCATCCTGAAGCACTGAGTTTCCCAGTTTACCCAGATGCTTCCTTGAGGTAAGTGAGAAAAGCAGGCAGGCACTCTCACAGCTCGAGAGGGCTCATCCTGGCTGTGAATACCTGGGCCCCTCAAGCCTGTGCAGCCCCAACCCCATGGAAGCCTGAGTGCCAGGGTAGCTTTATGCTGCCTGAGCTCTTATGCCATAAGCAAGCAGATATAGGCCACAGTAAAGCAGCCAATTTTATTACTGTCTTGTGTAATGGCCACAAATTTGAACATCTGTAGTTTGACCAAAGTTATGGATGTCTATCTGCTTTCACTTTGTGCTTCCATAAACATTTATTTCTATGGCAGCACAAGGGTGACGTCTGTTTCTGCCCTTATAGCCATATTGCATAGGCTACTTTTTTCAATCACATACCTCACATATAGTCTTTGAATCTTACCTTGAGTGTTTCTGTGGTATGGCTTATAGCAAATGATTACAGAGAGGGCCATAGCTAGTGAGTACAGAAATGATTAGCTGTGTTAGTCTGAAGTCAGACAAAAGGCAGAGAAGAAATGGTTCAGAGAGGTATGAGCTTTTGCAGGCAAGTGAGTGAAATAAGCTATCACTAGAAGTTGAAGGGAGAGCCAAGGAAAAAGTTGTAAACTGCTTAGTGGCTCTAGTTCTCTCCTTGATTTAAAGCCTCATGGTGAAATGAATCAGAATTCATACTGTATATACCACATATGCTTACAACCTGGACACATCTATGATAACTAAAGGGAATATTATTCAAAGCACCATGAAATATTAGCACAATTAGCTAGCATATGCAGACTATGCCCCGGTAGAATTCTGCTGTGAGAACTTAATTCAGGTTGCATTTATTTAATATTATTGGTTTTGTTCTGTACCTGCTCAGGTCCACTATGTCCCTTCCTGCTTTGCTTTAAAGCACACCTATTCCCAGTGACCCTACACTTTCCCAAACAAAGAAGCAGACAAACAACAGATAATCCAAAAGAAAATAATCTTATTAAAATTATGAAAAAAACTAATTTGTGAGTCATGTTGGACAAGTAAATCAACATAAACTTCCAAGGTACTATGGTACATGCTGTATACTTGAAAATAGAGTAACTCTTTTATTAGAAACAAATACCAGCTGATGAAGCGATATCTAATTTAGTGAAAAGACCATGACACAAAGCCATGTCTGACATTTAGGACCAGACCAATTTAGCCTTGAAATCTTTGGGTATCCCTCAATATAAGGATGGACTTTGCCAGCAGGTGGAGGTAGGGGGTGGGAGGGGATTATCAATGAGTTTTAAGATGGCTGAAAAATTCAATCTGTGCTCTGCAAATTTTCCCACAGATATGACAAGTAGTGCTTGGGGGGGGGGAGTGGGGGGAAGGGAAGGGGCACAGCTGTTGGCCAGGATGTTGTGTGCTTTCCTTCCTCTGCTGTTTCTGGACTTAGTGAACAAGACAGTCTTCTTTGAAGTGGTCTGTAGCTTGATGTATGGTGCAGTGCCACTGACACCTGTTATCAGCCAGCACGTCCCAAGTTGTAAGGTTGATGCCACCCTTCTTAAGGTATGCTTTCAGGGTGTCCTTGTAGCACTTCCTTTGTTCTTTACAGGTCCTCCTGCCATGACTGAGTTGAGAGAAGAGGACTTGCTTTGGGAGACAAGTGTCTGCCATCCTCACAATGGCCAGCCCAGTGGAGTTGATGTTTCATGATTTTTGCCTCAATGCTTGTTATGTTAGTTGCAGAGAGGATGCTGGCATTGGTGCAGTGGTCTTCCCATCTAGCACAAAGGATCTTCCTGAGGCAGTGCTCATGGGACCATTCTAGGTGCTTAAAATGGCTTTGATTTGTCAACCACATCTCACATCCATAAAAGAGTGTGCAGATTACCACTGCATTGCAGACCAGGATCTTAGTTTCTATCTGCAAATCTTGGTCAGCAAAGACACTGAGAAGCAGCTTTCTGAAGAATATGCTGGCACAGCAAATCCTATGTTTGATTTCTACATCAAGACTGATTGACTGTGAGAGATGGCTGCCAAGATATGGGAAGCGCTTAATGTTTTCCAGGGGCTCTCCATCAATGGTAATTTATGGGGAAAGGGGGCAGCTTGTGCTGTGCCAGGCTGATGGAGCACCTTGGACTTCCCAATGTTAAGAAAGAGTCCAAGGCTATGAAAGGAACCTGAAAAAAGGTCAAGGGTAGATTCCAGATTGGTCTCAGTGTGTGTGAGAATAACACAGTTGTCAGCATACTGAAGGTTGGTGATATCAGTCTTGGTAACTTTCATTTTGCCGTGAAGGCACTGCAGGTTGAAAAGCTGACTGTCCATTCGATACTCAATCTCAATTCCGGGAAGAAGTTTGTCATGGTTGAGAATCAAAATCACAGTAAGACACAAAGAAAAAAGGGTTGGAACAATGATGCAGTCCTGCTTGACACCAGTAGAGTTGGTAAATGGGTCTGTCTCTGATCCACTACAAAAGGACTGTGGTAGTCATCCCATCATGGAGTAGCCTGAGGACGCTGATGAACTTTGGTGGACAATCAAACCTAGCCAGCACCTTCCATAGGCTTCATGACTGATGGAGCTGAAGGCCTTGGTTAGGTCAATGAATGCCATAAACAGCTCCTGGTGTTGAGCGCTACACTTCTCCTGGATCTTGCACAACAAAAATCATATTGGTGGTACCAATTGGGATTCTAGAATGACATCTTTGGCAAGTGGGAGGAGGCGATTCAGGAGGATGTGAGTAAAAATGTTCCTGGCAATGGAGAGAAGGGCAATGCCTTGGTAGTTTCCACAAACTGACTTGTCTGCTTTCTTGAAGATGGTTATAATATTGGCATTCTTTAAGTCAGGTGGCATTTTCTCATTAACCCATATTTTGATGAGAAGTTGGTGAAGTTTTTGTGTTAGTGTTCCATCACCTTTGAAAATTTCTGCAGGAATGCCATCTGGTCTTGGTATCTTATTGTTCTTGGTCTGAGTGATGGCATGTCAGGCTTCCGTGAAGGATGGGGGATCAGCAAGGATTCCATTATTGGGTTTTGAGGGATGTATTTTATCATGACAGCTGAGACTCCAGATTCATGGCTGAGTAGAATCTTAAAGTGTTTGATGGGTGCATTATTCATGATAAGAGTGCAGCTGCCCTGGGATCGCAAGGGGGTTGGGCTATTGGAATGTAGCCCATGGATGGATTTTATTACTTGAAAGAAGCTTCTCATGTCATGTTGATCAGTGAAACTTTGGATCTCCTTGGCCTTCGCTTGCCACCACTGGTTCTTGATGTCCCATAGCCTTCTCTGAACTACAGCTTTGAGCGCGGGTAAGCTTCTCATTTTTGCAAGGTGGAGGATTCGTTTTGCCAAATGCAGGATGTGGTTCTCTTCTGATGAATACGTGCTAGGATTTCCTCACAATATTAATTAAACCAATCCTGGTGATGCTAAGGGAAGTATCGAACTGATTCAGCATGTGGCTTGTGAAAAACATTCTTAAGTTCCTCCCAGTGTGTCTGGATGTCTTTGATATTGTTAGGTAGGGTCAGAGAGCCTCTCAGCAAGACACTGCTGAAAAGCCTTGCATCTAGCTTGGTTTTGGAGTGTCTTAATGTTAAATCACTTCCACATTCCTTTTAGTTGTTTACAGTGTTGTGGTGCCAGCTGCATATCATGATTAATTTGACTAAACAGAGGTTTGTCCAACAATCATCTGCACCTCTCAGGACCTGGGTGATATGGACGTTGGTATGATCACAGACTCTGACAATAATATAGTCAAGAAGGTGCCAGTGAATGGAGTGCAGGTATTTCTAAGTGGTCTTATATATGTTACTCTGTCTGAAGACAGCATTCATGATGAGCAAGTCGTGCTCTGAACATATGCTGAGGAGGAGGATACTAGTGGAATTCACTATTCCCATCCCCTCTTTCCCAATGGTGCCACTTCAGAATTCAGAGCAGAGGCAGGGAAAATATAGCCAATGGGCCAGATCTGGCCCACCAAGCTATACTATCCAGCCTACGGGGCCCCTAAAAATTTAGAAAATGAATAGTTATCTGCCCCTGGCTGCCTGTCAAAGATAACAAGGCACCAGCAGCAGTAGGACCCAGGGGGAGTTGGTGGCAGCATCAGCAAGGCCCGCAGGCCCTGCCCCAACCCAAGCACCCAGCTTCTGGATTGGCAACCATGGGGCTGTTACCTGCCTACCTCCACCAAAGAGTGGAGAATCAGATAAAAATGGGTGGAGGGGAAGAGGAAGGATTGCTAGCACAGCAGGAGCTAGCTTGGCTCTGCCAGCACCACGCAGTTCCCAGCTGGCTCCTGCTGCGTCATGCAGTTCTGGCCTTGCAGCTGGGAAACATGCCCTACCAGGAAGTGCCTGGCCGGGCCGGCCAGCTCCATGTCACACCACAGAACACAGCAGAAGGCAGCTTGGCTCCTGTGGTTCCCATCCGGCTCCCACTGCTGCCTCTGTAGTGAGGGCCATGCGCCTGCAGCTCCTATGCTGGAGCCAGCTGCTTTTGCCACCCGTTACTGCACAGGTCCGTGGACTCTGCCAGGAGTGGAGGGAGCCCTGTCCCTTGCAGAGCCCTGTCCCTTGAAGAGTCCAGCACAGCGCTTCCCCTGGTGCGAGTGTGGGAGCTGCAGGCGTCCAACATGGATAGAGGCAGCCAGGCAGGCTGCACTTCTAGTCCAGCTAGTGCAACACAAGCCAGAGCCACGTCCTGCCAGGTGCCATCACCTGGCACAAGTACCCTGAGACCCCCTGCCTGCTGTTGCTGCCAGCAGCAGGAGTTGTGCACCATGTGGGGGGTGTGGTGAGTTCCCTCACATCCCACAAACCACACACACGTATACCCTGTGCCCCCACAACCTCTACCAACATATATACACATCCCAGTCCCTATGCCTTCCCACACAACCACACCCCTTCACAACCCCCCCACACAATATAAAGAAGCGAGACTTCTTTAGTTATTATTCAATTCCTTCTACATACAGCACAGAAACACAAATCATGACATACATTTTTTGTAATAAAATTAAAATGTTTTAGTAGGTGTTTGAATTCTAGTGTATGATTTTTTCCCTGGTTCTAACATGGCAACGCCCTCCCAAAAGGAGTATTTCTGAGATGCAAGGGGAGAGACTTCCAGTGTCAAAGGTCAGGGGATGGGACTTCTGATCCCAATATGGCAACCAGGGGGCGGGGCAATGGTAAAGGGGCCAGGCTACCCATGTGGCCCTTGACAGCTCACCAAAACTTGTTCAGCGGCCCTCCAGACAAAATAATTGCCCACCTCTGGTTCAGAGTGTTGCTCAACTCAAACTAGAAATATAGGAGAGATTTTTAACAGGGAGGGGACAGCACACTGAACAAACACATCTAGTTTTAGATATTCTACTTCTGAATGTTTTCACAACTACAAGGTTTAGCCAAACACAAGTGACTGGGCTGGATGCAGTGATAATATAGTGAAGTTCTATGGCCTGCTTAACATAAGACATATGACCTAAAGTCCCTTTATAGCCTTAACAAATATGAATCTATTAACAGCAATAAATAAATGAAGCACTTGTTTGGACCCTGCTTTTTATTTTTCTTTGATTACGTGTTCTCTCTTCCCGTCCTGACATTCCAACCAGATCCACAATCCTGTGCAGATCCTACTAACCAATCAAAATTTGTAGTATGTTTAGTTTATAAGTATGGCTATTTGGGTGCTACTGTTATATGAATGATTAATTATGATAAAGCAAAATACTGTGCTTATGTTACAATCTTTGTAATTAATCACCTAGCTGCCACAGTGATATATAAGATAGGAATTTATAATAAATTCATAACCAAAAAATCATTAAATTATAAATAATGCAAATATCAACAACATAATTTTAAAGATAAATGTTTTTTAAATAATTTGAGCCCACATAGCAAAAATTTGTGGTAAATTTAGATAGCCTGAATGTTTTTGTTTAAAAAAGAGGGAGATTTTGATTAACACAAAAGACAAAGAGAAATAAAAGACACAACTTATTTCCAGTTAAAAGTAGTGAATGGTTCACAAGTAAAATATGGAAAACTTGGTTAAGATAATTTAGGAGGGTGTAGTCAACTGAACAGTACAGCTAGGATTCAGAGCAACTTAAACAAATTGGAGGATTGGACCAAAAGAAATGTAATGAGGTTCAAGAAGGATAAGTGTAAAGTCCTGCATTTAGGAAGCAAGAATCCCATGCACTGCTACAGCCTGGGAACTGACTGGCTAAGCAGCAACTCTGCAGAAAAGGACCTGAGGGTTACAGTGGAAAACAAGATGGATATAAGTTAGCAGTGTGCCCTTGTTGCCAAGGTTAATAGCATAGTGGGATGCATGATTAGGAGCCTTGTCAGAAGATCAAGGGAGGTAATTATTCTGCTCTAGTCTGCACTGGTGAGTCCACATCCAGAGTACTGTGTCCCGTTTTGGGCCCCCCACTATAGAAAGAACATGGACAAGTTGGAAAGAGTCCAGTGGAAAGCAACAAAAATGGTTTGGGGACTGGGGCACATGACTTCTGAGGAGTGGCTGAGGGAACTGGTCTTATTTAATCTGCAGAAGAGAAGACTGAGGAGGGATTTGATAGCAGCTTTTAACTACCTGAAGGGTGTTTTGAAAGAGGATGGAGCTAAACTGTTCTTAGTGGTGACAGATGACAGAACAAGGAGCAATGGTCTCAAGTTTCACCAAGGGAAGTTTAGGTTGGATATTACAAAAAATGTTTTTACTAGGAGTGTGGTGAACCACTGGAACAGGTTACCCAGAGAGGTGGTGAAAGCTCCATCTTTGGAGGTTTTTAAGGTCTGGCTTGACAAAAGCTTGGCTGGAATGATTTTGTTGGGGGTGGCCCTGCTTTAAGCAGGGGATTGCACTAGATCAGGCTTGTCCAACAGATGGCCCGTGGGCTGCCATGCGGCCCGCCAAGCCATTTTATCTGGCCCACAGCAGCGAGGCAGTGGCTAGGTGAGGCAGGCAGGGCCGGCCTGGCCCGCGGGCCCTAGCCAGCAGTGAGGGAAGGGGAGCTGCTTGCCCCCGCGGGGCCGGGCTTATCAGCGAGCCGGGTCCTGCCGCTGCTGCCCCGAGGGCTGCAAGGTGTAGGGCTGCTCCAGCCGCGCCTGATTAGACGAGCTGGGGACAGCGCATGCAGCTTGTTCTCTGGCTCTGCCCCTTGCCCCAGCGCATGGCCAGGGGAGCTGCAGCATGGCCTGTACCCTTCCCACGTGTGTGGTGGACAGAGGCATGGGTAAGTTCCCGCATGGTGCTGAGGGCACCTTGGGGCCAGGCTGGGGCTGTGGGGCTCGTGGTTGCCGGAGCTGGGTTGGGCGAGAGGCAAGAGGAGCCCAGCCCAGAGACGCTCGACGTCCAGCCACAACTGGGAATCCTATTGCCCCAGCCCTTATTAAAAGTGAGAGCTGCTGGTCTGGTGCACTGTGAGGACTACACTAGATGCGCTTTACATTATGAGGATGAGAGGCTGCATGCAGGTCCCGTGCCACTGTGGTGAGTGAGTGTTGTCTGTATGTGTGTTGGGTGTGGGTGCAGAGGTCTGTATGTGAAGGCAGCATTGGTGTGAAAGGGTCTACAGGGAGTATGTGTGTGGGGGGTTCATAGTGATGTGGGGGGGCTGGGAGTGGGTGTAGGGATGAATAGCGGGTGCATGTAGGGAAGGGTACATGCATAGGGAGCATTTGTGTGTGTGTGGGGTTTAACACCTGTAGGAATGAGTAGGGAGGTGTGAAGGGAGTACAAAGCTTTGGATGGGCTTCCCTAGCGGTCAAGTTTCATGTTGCCATGAATCTCTGTGTAGAAAAGGGCAATTTATTTTAAGACTGGATGATGCTGACAAGCCCTTCTGATGTTGCTATTTAAATTATCAACATTTAAAATCAGGGTTTTATTAGGTAACCTTTAGTCATAACTAGTTATTAATTCAATAAAAGTAAATCTTCTTGAAGATTAGTCTCAAAAATTCCCATATTTTGTTGCTTTGATTAGTTTCCACTCTGGCTGATAGCTTTTCGACATTTGATCTGTTGACTTGTATTATGCTTCTTTTATTCATTGAGAAGTGAGCAGAAGCAAAAATGTTTATTTTAGTCAAGTGTTTGGTATTATTTCATTCTTGCTTTTATATTGTTTTTATTTTGGATTTTAAACCACATTTCTAGACTCATTTCATTGTTACTTACTACAACTTCATTGGTATCAAAGGTCACGTGACATCATTTCCTGATGTGATACCACTTCCTGTGAGGTCTTTGAATATGGCTTGCCAGCCCACTGGGTGATAAAAAGTTCATGATCTGACCCCGGACTAGATGATTGGTTGAGGTCCCTTCCAACCCTAATTTTCTATGATTCTATGATTTATATGACTGACTGATTTAAAAATATTATGAACTGGGAAGTGCCTTGAAAAATACCTGATAGGTAAATACCTACCTGATTTATAGGAAAATGAAGATAATACAAAGTAGGCCAGATTTTTACCTTGGTTACATGCCAATGTGAACTTTCTGCACTGAACTTTCAATTTGTCATTTACAGTAACTTTTCCACACTTCATAAAAAATAAAATCCTTTGAAGCCCCTAACTTCTTTATGTAAATATTTTGTATCAATGTCCATGTTCAGTTTCACCAATGTAATTTAACTTAAGAAGTTTGGGTAAACATCTAGATATATTTGGGTATTTTAGGAAATAACTAACCATTTCCTTCAATTTTTAAGAGACATTTAAAATATACAAATTTTGCTGTTATTTCCCCTAAGACAGTTTACTTTAAATATGCTTCATATAAACGCGCTGATAAATAGAATGGGGACAAACTAACTGATAACAAGTTTGTATTGCTGAACATGGGAGTATTTCCTTCGCTACTGTAGGACAGAATTTTGTTAATACTGTCACTTATTCACTAAGATAGACTAAGTTATCATTTTAAATACTATGAAAAATCCCCTTGCAGCCTGCACGTGAAAACCGCGCGATTCCCTTGGACCTCACTGCAACCCTTTACAATATTTTGTGACCCACTTTTAGGTTGTGACCCAGGGGTTGAGAAAAGCTGCATTAGATCACATTGCATCTTATTGCTGGTGCAAGGGAAACCCGATCCCAGACTACCCTGCGCTGGTAAGAAGCAAGCTCCTGTGGCTGGGAACCCCTCCACAGCTAACAGGTTTTGAGCTATGGGGGTCCCCATACACCACATGGCTGGGAGAGGCAGCTGCCACAATCTTTCTACTTTGGGGTGCATGAAACCTTTGAGGCTGGGAGATCACAGCTGCCACTATCTCCCAGCCCTGGGTGTGTGTGAAACCTCAGAAACTAGGAGATTGCAGCTGCTGCGATCTTCCAGCCTTGGGGGTTTCATTTACTCCTGGGGCTGGGAGATAGCGGCAGCAGCATCTCTCAGCCCTGGGGACTCCACACACTTCCAGGGCTAGGAGATCACAGCCACACAACATGTCTGCTGGGACCCAGCTGAGTTGCAGCCAACAGGGTTCCTAGCCACAGGGGGATCCTAGTACATGTTCAAATTAAAGCTTGATAGCAACCAGATATAATGTTACTTCCCATTTTTGTGATCTATCTTTATACCTAATTGGAGTTTTATGGCGTCATAAGTATTTTGCACCTGTAGCTGGCCTCTAGGTGCAAAGTACCTTTAACCAGCTCCTTGTACAATACCTGTAACATGTAGAAGAAACTTCAGAAATCATTCTCAATGATAATTAATTACCTGGGAGTACCTCCATTTTTGGCACTTGATGTTAATTGGTTTAGGCAAACCTGGCATTACAATTTCCAGTTGCTCCAGGATTAACTGCTGCACTTTCTCACGGTCCCAGTCAAGGTATTCGATTCCAAATGGCACACTGGTATGAACAACAACAGATGGCCCAACTTCAGAAGATTCTGTATGGGTAACATAGAAAGAAAGACAACTGCATAATAGTCCCAAAGCATTCAATCCACTGAACTAAGATTTAGGTTGTTTTTCTCAGTTTAAAAATGCAGTTGTGGAAACTGATAGTAGATGTATCCATGGATGTCACCCTCTTCAGGAAGAAGTTAGCATACCTTGTGGGTGTCAGTCACAATGCTTAATATCTAATGCATCTTTAGGAGTGGCGTATATACTTAAGGCTATATTTTCAAAGAGGTTTCAACTGTTGGCTTCAAAGGATTAAACAGGTACATTTGTTCAGTGACATTAGTGCATGACCTCAAACAATGGTTTGTGTCTGTATTGCGTAGGTGCATGTAGTTATCAATTCAATAGAGGAATAGAGGATTTTACTCAACTTCAAATAGATCACAGGTTAAATTAAACACAGAAAGCAATACTAACAACTTCAGTGATTTAGAGAATACATTCTTTATTAGGGTTTAATGCCATGACTTAGTTTGAAAGATACAAAATTTGTTCCTGGATTCTTATCTCGCCCAAAGGCATTATCTTATTATTACCTTGAGCTGAATGAAACATGTATAATGTAGTACAAATATGTATGCATCAGAAAATGAAAATGAAGCATGGATAAGCAGCAGAAAGAACTGGATGTTTTGTTCTGGGGAAGCATGTGCAGCTCTTGGAAAGCATTTGTATTCTTTAGTAGATGTAACTTGGGACTAACTAATTTCCAGATATCTAGTAGGTTCTCATAAGACATGCTGTTGGAGGAAAAAAGAAGGACTTTTGGCTACTGGGAAGGACAGTTAGAAATCTAACGGATAGTGAATCCTGAATGACTCCTACTCCCCCTGCTGGTAAACCCTCCCCTCTTTAGCAAGCCAGCTAAGCCTAATTTCCCTTGATGCTCAGCCTTGTTCTATTACAGGCAAAGAATCAACAGGAAGAAAAGGGCATGCACCTGCAATGGTGGTTGCAGCACTTATAGGTCAAGCCAGCTTGATACTGTTCTCTTAGGGGAAACTGTTGAATTTCTTAGTCAAACCTTTCCAGGATCCCAAGAGTTAATTTGCATAATCCTTGAGGCAGTCTACTACCAGCTACTAAGGGTGTGTGAAGCGGGCCCTATTCAATTTGGATTCAACCTAAATCGTGACCAGTGATTCGATTTGTTGATCTGGATCACTGTCCCTGATTCAATTTGGCCAAATCCGAATCTGAAGATTCGATGCTGATTCAGAGAATCAGTGATTCAGACATAGACACAGCTTTAAATGTTTTTTCTACATTTCTGAGGTACCAGGCGCAGTTCATGATCCCTGCGATGCTGGGACGCATGGAGCATCCCACAGGAGTATGTGTGTGTGTGGGGGGGGGGGGCACTCCAAATGCTTGGCGTTGAACCCGGAAGTACTTCTGGTCCACTTCCGGGTCTGCCAGGGAGTGTGCTGAGGGGCCCCCATGCACCCCCCTGGTTTGGTGATCAGACACAGGGGGACCCTGGGGACCACCCCCAGACCCACGAGGCACCAATCACCAAGCCAGGAGGGTGTGGGAGGAGGGCCCTATGCACTCCCCAGCAGACCTGGAAGTGGACTGGAAGTCCTTCCGGTCCACTTCTGGGTCTGCTGCCGAGCGCGTTCAGGAGCCACCCATGCTAAGGTGGGACACTCCATGCGCTCCAGCATCACAGTACTCACAAGCCGTCTGTTACCTAGAGGTACGCAGAAAAAACATTTAAAGCTGTCTCTAAGTCTGAATCTCTGAATCTTTCTGAATTTCTGCAAATCAATTCAGAGGGTTCCAATTTGATCTGGAGAGATTAAAGGGTCCTCTGATCCTATTTGGATTCAGAGATTTGGCCACCAAATCAGGCCGAATATCCGCCGAATCAGATCAGGGACTGAAGCTTTGCACTGCCCTACCAGCTACCTGCGTGTTTAAATTGGTCACCAGATACAAAGGGTTACTCAGAAAGAACACAAAACACATATTCTAGTATGTCAACTTCTTATTATGAAATAGATTATTTACTTCATGCTGGGTCTGTCTACATGAGATGCTGTGACGATGAAGTATGGTGATGTACTTGTTGTTATGGCAACGTAGCGATGGCAGGTATGAACCATGATGCCAATGCTACCGCACAGTATCTTGTTGCTACTGTGCTTGTTGCTACTTTGCAGTAGGTCTGGAAATGACCCATGTGCTGCTGGGACTGCACAGTAACAATGGTTACTGCACAATCATTTAGTACTAAAGCAAGTACTAAATGACTGAGCAGAAAGTGCAGTCGGGCACATATGTAGACAGGCCCACTGATTACAATTAGAGCTGAGTGAAGAAAGGCAATTCCATCTTAATATTCCAGAATTTGGTTTTGTTCTGATTTGTGATGAAAAGAAAATGTGTTGAAATTCTCCATGATAGACTTTTGTGGGTCAGTCTATTCCCTATCTGGGGCTACAGACCCAGAAAGCCCTGGGGTTCTCGATTCCAAGGCAGACCGCCAGACAAGCTGCTAGTGATTCAGAAGGGTGAGCTGATCAGAAAGCTGGCCAGTTACTGACAGAACCCCTTGGCAGACAAGGTTCCATGGGATCCTGCCTGGGCCGCACCAGAAGGTTGTTGAAATTCAGTCATCTCTGCAGATCATTTCAATTTTGGCACATTCAGACAAAAGCCATTCACTGGAGTGGTTCCAATCAGCTCTAGTTACAATTACAGACAGTGTGCATAAACACAAGTGGAATTCAGAATTATTTCCCAAATTTTCACCAGGACTTCCTTGCATGCAGCATATTTGTGGGAAGATGCTCCTTTTTAAAAGTCTCCAAAGTGCCACTCTGTCCTATCATCTGCTTAACTTCAAACTAACACAACTCCACCACACCTCTCTGCTGTAGTAGTGTGGGCATATATACAAGTTCATTAATGCACAGTAGTTACTGCACTTTAGTTTAGTACCTGCTTAATAAAATGCTAACTAAATGTACAGTAACAGTTACTGCGCAGTGCCAGCTCATACTGTTTTATGATGCTTACTGCACAGTAGCCTAATACTACTGCGCAGCAGTGTATTAGTGTGGTTTTGGCCTGGCATGCACAGTGTTATTAGGCTACTGCACATTAAGTGTCTTATGTAGACACGGCCTGTGTATCACTCACAGTGGAAAACAGGGACATGAAAGGCAAGCCCATCCAGACAGGCATGCAGTTATTAATATAGTACAGTAAATACAGTGTTAAGCTGCATTAGCTTAGAGGCAGCCTACTGCCAGCTACCTGTGCGTTTACATTGGCTGCTAAATACAACCCCCACCCCAAACAAAATAAAAAAATGAAGCTTCCCAGGAAGAAAAAGTAGAATATAAAGAGAAAGGTCCCCTATTAACTAAACTGAAGAGACTCAGTGTCACAGGACCACAGAGCAATGAGGTATAGCAATCAGGAAGCTTGTTATTGTTGGGAATAGCAGAAGAGAACTTTTTGTAATTTGGTCTGAAATCTAAACAGCTATGAATTTAAGACTGAGGTTACTGGATGAAAGGCAGTTTTAAAATGAAGGGTTATTCTTGGAAGCTAAAGTTCAAGAACACAAACAGAACAAATCAGAGTCTTAAAAAATGGCCAAGTTCTTGGAAAAGTAGCACTGTTAAATTCTGTAAACACAATGGCTTTGCAGTGTGTTAAGTCACCAAAGTAGGATGGTACAATAGAACCAATCTTGTTTGCTATAGCTCTTGCAGGACGCTGTGGGTCTGATGCTCCTTATTAGCTCTCTTTAGTTTCAACTGACTACATTTACACAACTTATTTTTCACTGTGAGATTTTAAATTTGCCTATGTTTTAACCCACTTTAGAGTCAAAATACAAATAATTTCAAACCAGTTGATACAACTCCACGTCTTCCGGGTGACCCCTTTAATATTCTGGAGAACAGGTCATTGCAAAATGTAAAACTAACAGCCTTACTGCAGCTCAAGGAGACTGATTTTCAAGAACTAGAAGATCTTGTTACAGCCCAAATCTTTTTTTAAACACTCTGAAGCACAGCAGAAAATGCCAAATACAAAATAAACAAATAGCATCCACAAAGACCACAAATATGACCACAAGAACACAAGCAAATACACCAAAGATAGATAGACTATGGAAGCGTGAATAAAGAAAGGCACTACCTTCGGCCTTTGCTTTAACTTGCGAACAACCATATACATCAGTAGTACACAGACACAGACAATTTACTGACCATGTTCTATAACAGTGGTTCCTAACCTTTTTTTTTTTTACCACCACCCAGCAGGAGCGGGATGGGGTGCGCAGAGCTGGCTGCTTCTCTCCTGGGGCTCTCTTGCGCCCAGTTTTAACCCTGGACCACAGAAGCCACCTGCCTGGGTGGACAGATGGGGTTCTGAGTGGAGGCTCTAGCAGCCGGGCCGCGGCCCAGTAGTTGTGACCTCTGTTCTAGAAGCCCAAGGACTGCAACAATTTGCTTAAATATTGATATAATTGTTAGGGTTGTCACTTAATTGTGGGTAATGTGTGATTAATGTAATAGCAGTTGCTTGCATTCGTTTTTTTAACATGTTAATTATCCATGTGGTTTTGGACCTCGCACCCCAGCTCCACTTTGCCACTGTCACCGCCACCTCTGGCTGCCAGGCAGGGAGTGGTGGCAGTGCAGAGGACTGCAGGGCAGCCCAGGCATGGGCTCCTGGTGGCTGCAGCAGGTGGGAGGGGTGCACACAGACACAGTCATGCAGCTGCAGCCTACAAGCAGCCAGGAATGCAGCCCAATGGTGTATGGAGCAGTGCCCAGCTGGCATGTCTGTGAAGGGAAAGGGGTATGGGGGAGGGAAGGAGCAGAGAGGCAAATTGAGGTCCCCATGATGAGGGAGGAAGTGGGGCAGATGTAGGTGCAGGAGCTGGTGTAAATAGGGCCCCGGGGCTGGGGAGCCGCAGATGGCTGTCTGGGTCATGGGGGGGGAAGCTCCCACTGCTGTGCACACCCTTGGGGGAGGAATGGGAGGCATACACCCCCTGGATTTGTGCGCTGGGCGGACATGGGCTGCCGCTGCATGCTGGGCTCTGCACTCTGCTGCTTTTGCCGTGGGAGCCAGATGCTGGCCATGCCACGTCCCCTGCCTGCCCGGTGGCAGGAGGCACAGCATAGCATCGTGTGCCTCCCAGGGCAACAGAAGTGAGGCACAGAGCCCCACGTGCAGTGGCAGTCTGCCTCTGCAAATCCAAGGGACATGTGCCCCCCATGCTTTCCCTGATCACTGATTTTTTTTACTGTGTCTTTCATTTTCTCCCACTTTGCTTCTTTTATATACAACCACACTCTTCCTTTCATTATATTCTCTTTCCTCTTCCAGCTTCTACAATATATCATTTTCTTCTCTGTTCTCTTTCTGCTCCCTTTCTTTCAATTCTATAACTGCCTTGTTTCTCCATGCCCAGGGTGGGCATTTCTATGGTCACAGAAAGAGGAAGTAGTTGCTACTGTCTGGTAAAGATGTACAGGTTGGGAGCTATGTCTAAGTGGAAGGCAGTGGCTGGGTGCTACAGCCAGCCATGGAGGTTTTGCTACGAAGCACAGAGCCTGAACCTGCTATTCAGTGTCCAGAGACTGGATGGATATACCAGCTGCAAACAAAACCCACTTAGGCTGAATATGTGGTTGCATCCAATGAACTACACTGCACCTTTCTGTCAGCTGGTTTGTTGTTTCAGCAATAATTCCTTCCTGCTATCAAATCCTAGCTAAAAATGAAAAATCTTGTCTCCATTAGAATGGGCCAGATGCTGAGTGCTTATTGCAACATTTCTCTCTTCTTATACATCTAGAAATACAAACTAATATATTACCTTCAGAGGCTCATCAAATCTTGGACATGCTGAGAAAACAAATACACACAAATTGTAAATGCAGGAGACCTAGGAACCAAAATAAAAGTTCAAGGTCTGGTGGAGGGCTTTTATAAAAATTCATCATAGACACATGCAGATTTAAGTACACGCAGGAAACAACCCTTCATAAACAGAAAATTGTTCACGGAACACAGCAATTATATTATTTTAGGTTCCCCTAAGGGGACAATTTTTATAATATAGTAATAAAAGAGACATGAATACAAACTTATTACAACAAGTCAGTGAGCAACAGAACATTTATTTTAAGGCATATGTAAATATCAAGCAAGAAGGAACTTTTAGCTTAAATTAACATTAAAATAAATCTTCCTGTTCTCACACTTTTGATTGGCTACATATTTGTCATTCAAAATTATTCCTTTTCTTGACGTGCTTAAGTAAAGCAAATATTTAATTCCAATTAAATAAAAAAGCAAAACAAAAGAAAGACAACAAACTTGTCTATGCTAATACAAAGGAATTCGTTTTTATTTTAAAAAGTTTCTGTATATAGTTATAGCAACCTTGAGAAACATCAACACACAATTGCCTAAACACTCTTCTTTGAGGATGCCTCATTTTAACACTTTTTTTTCCTGGACCAAAATATATGCTATTGAATATAGAACAAAATATATTTGTGTTATAAAAAAAATGAGTCTGAGAAACAATGAAGGGACTTAAATCTAAATGATGGAATTCCAGCCCACCTAAAAATTCTGTTCATCATACCCCATGAGTGCCTTAAGTAGAAGACCTCTTCCTATTTTGGGACTATTTATGCATGTTGGTATGCCAAGAGTGAGCTGTCCCTCTTCAAAAAGCACAAAGGGAAAGTCTTCATTTGCTCTCTCATTCAGGGTAGTAGGCTTTCACAATAGGACCCTTGCCCATGTGGGAAGGCTATCAGAAGGAATTTTTTGAGAAGATGAATCTTTTAGTTGGTTTGGGTTCTACTTTTATGTATATGGAATGTTCATAAACTCTTGCAGATTCAGTCAGGGAGAAGGCTGGAAGCTCTCTAAATATCTTAATAAAACAAATGCTCATCACTTGCTGAGACTTGTGTTAAGTAGCCAGAGATTCTTAGATCAGGACTTGTTCCTTCACATTTCTCATCTCTACAGCACGTAACTAGTTTCAGAACAGTCAGTTGAGTTTTTAATTCCTCCTGCAAACTACTCACAGTTTGGAGATTTTCCAGAGGCCACTGAGTCACAGTCTCCCAGTTTTGAAATATGCAAACTGTAAGGATCAAGTTTAGCCTCAAGGCATTTTTTGCAGAAGCACTAGCCAACACAACAATTTAAGATTTTTGCTAACAGCTCCAAGGATTGCATTCAGTTTCCATACCTAACTACCTTAAAGCTGGGCTGAGTGTCTGCTTAGTTGTCAAGGAAGTAATTCTTGAAGTTACCTCATTACCTCTCCTAATTTACTTAGAACAAACTGCGAAGGCTAGTCCCGAAACCCATGCTTTGGACTAGTTTCTCATGGGTCTTTCACAGGTTTTTTTTTTGGTGGGACAATACAAACAAAAATCTTGCAATCAGACTAATATCAGAAGACAAAACAGAGGATGCAGCTGAAGAACTCTGCAAACTAAGGAACAGCTTATCAGAAAAAGAGAATGAAATCTTGACTCTGCACACAATTCCCCACTTCATCCTCCACTTGTATGGCTGATTAAGCAATGGACACATAAGCAGTGAAGGTCATAGGTTACCTGGTAGATCAGAATTATCAAGGAGCTGGAAAGTCCGTGGGTGCATCTACAAGCGCTATTAATGTGAAGCAATAAATGCCGGCGCTGGTGCATATTGCACTGGAGTTTATTGCTCCCAGGTGCCATGCTTACATGTGCGCCTGGTACTGCAGCATGTTGAGTTGGGTCAGAGCAGCCCCGTGCTAGCAGGGGGTCCTGGAGAGTCAGTCAGCCAGCCAGCCTTGAGCTCTTCCGACATGGTTTAGTATGCTGTGAAGGGGCTGGCTGTGGCATGAGGGTGTTCCAGCACAGGACTAGCCAGCAGGCACCCCCTGCACTGAAGCATCCTTATGCCCCACCCACCTCAACAGTGTCTACACATGCACTGTTGTGCACTAAAGAACTCTGCCACAGGTTAGTACTTGTATGTGTAAGTATGAACCTGCAGTGGACTGAATTGGTTTTTTAAGACCTAAGCATGTAGATGCAGAGACTTTACTGCAGAGTTAAGTTGGGCAGCTCCCCAGTTAACATGCAGTTAACATGTAGATATGCCCAGTAGGGCTGTGTGAAGCTTCAAGTGCTTATTCAATTTGGAGGAGATCCGGCTCAATTTGGTGGCTGAATCTCCAAATCCTTATAGAATCAGGAAACCAATTAAAAGGCCCAAATAGATTTGAAGCTCTCTGAATCGATTCGGCAAAGATTCGGAGAGCTTCGGAGATTCGGGCAGTCCCCACTCACTGCAGCAGGGAGCTGGAACTGGACTTGGAGCTGGTAAGTAGGGGGCAGGCGAAGGGGGCTGGAGGAGTGGGGAGGGGACCATGGGGGGACCTCCCCCAGCCTCCCCAACCCCCTTCCCCTCCCCCAGCCCCACCCATGGCTGCCCCGCCCACCCCCTAAAAAAAAAAGCCCCCTCGCCAGCTGTTGCAGCAACCTCAGAGCTTCTGGGGGCTTGTGGCAGAGCCTCCCATGAAGCACAGGGCAGTGGGGATTGCCCCCCCACTGTGTGGCAAGAGCCGGTGAATGGAGGCTTTTTTTTTTTTTAAAGGGCCAGGAGCTGGGGCAGGTCAGGGCTCTGCCATGAGCCCCCCACGTGGTCTGCGGGAGTGGGGGGCAGCAGGGATTGCCCCTTGCCTGGCAGCAGTGGGGGCTTTTTTCTTTCTTTTTTTTTTTTTAAAGAGCTGGGAAGGTGGGCAGGGCAGCCATTGAGAGCGGGCGGGGGATGGGGCCGATTTGGAGATTCGGCTAATTTGGCGGTTGCTGAATCAATTCAGGACAGTGATTCGAATCACTGAATCGAATCACTGTCCCCCCAAATCAGCCAAATCCGAATCTGAAGCCAATAGAAGCCACTTTGCATAGGTCTAATGCCCAGTTAGAACAATGACTACTTAACTATACAGCTAAATACTTAGGCCAGTAGTGGTAAAACTTTTTGGCAAGTGTACCATGCATTTAGCCCTGTTCCCTCCTTCAGTGCCACTCTGATCCCCAACATCTCCCCAGTACGCCACTTTCCCCCCTCTCCCATCTACTGCTCTGCTCTCTGTCCCCTGCCTGATGTATCACATACCAAACAGTGGTTGCCTGAGCCATAGGTTGCCCACCGCTGAGCTACACTGTTAGCTCATGTTGCCATGGCTTGCAGCATTCAGCACTTATGATAGGTACTCTAGACAAACCTAAGACAGACTTGTTTGCATGTATTTCTATTTCAGGCTCCCAATGGACAAATAAATTCTATTTGTCAACATGATTAGTAACAGAAGGACAAAACAGGCTTCACTGTTTTTAAGATATTGAGAAGTAACATTTTGAGTGGATTTAAGAAGCCATGTCTTACCACTGACTTTAGCACACAGTGCAACAGTTCCTTTACTATTTTTTCCCCTCTGTTGACATTCCAGTAGTATCATTTGCTTTCTTGAACCACAAGATCTCCAGAAAATACATTTTCCTAAAGACAGATTCAGCCCTTTAGCCTGTGTGTCTTTTGCAAAGCTTCTGAATCTAAGAACTCTGCTCAAACCTAATGGCAGTACATTAGTAATTTATTTTCTCAGCAGGGATGCCAGAAATGTTGAGATAAAACAGTAACTTCCTAACAGACATCAACATTAACAAGAGTTTACTAAAAGTCATATCTAAAACTGGCATTTTTCTTCAGTTGACTGGAAATGTTATCATCTGCAACTTCACCAGTATATGCAACTGTTGAAAGAAAACCTTGTATTAAGTTCTTAAACCAATGACCTAGTAAAATATGAACACCGTGATAAAAACTGATTTTTTTTGTTTTGCTGTGTCATTTAATACTGATATGAAAGCATACTTGATTAAATATAAAAATTACTAAAAAAAATTCCTCGGAGAATTCATTTTTAGTTAAGTTTACATAGAAAGGAACTATGTTTGTGGTTGGAATATTACCTCAGTGGGTTCTTTTTCAGAACCTCAAAAGGAACGGAAAATGAAAGTGATCAACAAATACATTTGGTAGGATGAGACTTAGCAAAGAATATTATAACATATTGTATGGGACAGTTTATATGCTTATTTTTATTTGACTTTGATAACATCATTTTCATTGTTCAAATGGTTTAAAGCATAGTGTCAAAGGTAAGGCCCATGGACCAGATCCAGACTGCGGAGTGCTACAATCCACCTCATAGATCTCAGCTGATTTTATGCTCTGCATGCGGTGCATCAGACCTAGTGATATGGACACTGCACAGGGCACTGGTCTAGGGGGCATGCTGCATATTATCCCTGTGCCAGATCCACCCTGTACACTGGCTCCAGGCCCAGTCCAGATTCGGCCCACAAACCATCCCTGTGTGCCAAAGCTAGCATGCAGGGGCCAGACTGGCAGAGGTACCTCATGCAGCATGTGCCTTGTGCTAGTTCAGTGTGCAGGCTTGGGATTAGGAAACACTACTTCACAGTTAGGGTGGCTAGGATGTGGAACCAGCTTCCTAGGGAAGTTGTTCTTGCTCCTACCTTGGGCATCTTTAAGAGTATA
>JAGPOW010002673.1:1903418-1922652 GCA_030014935.1 Caiman crocodilus | reverse complement strand
GAAGTTGTTCTTGCTCCTACCTTGGGCATCTTTAAGAGTATATTGGATAGGTACTTGGCTGGGGTCCTGTGACCCTGGCACTCGTTCCTGCCATTGGTGTAGGGTCAGACTAGATGGCCTGCTCTAGGCCCCTTCTGACCCTAGATACTATGATACTATGATCAGGGCTGGCATGCGCTTCATGCAGTGCATAGGGCTAGTTCAGTGCGTGTACTGCAAGAAGTGCGTATGTGAGCTGGATCCACTGTGTCAAGCCATTCTGTGGGTCTGACCCAGCCCTTTGGACACCTCTGGTTGAAAGCAGTAAAAGGACTGAATGATAATACTTCATCCATGTGCCTTTCAAAAATTCCTGACTTTCCATCCTTTGCTCTAGAAAACTTGGTTGGACTCATCTGAGTTTGATAACTATATTTTGATTAAAGCTTTTAAGTCAAAATAATCTCAAACACACTACATAGTATCCCTATGATGATCCCTACACTATGATTTTGTCTTAGGCTACATGCTCCTGTTCCTTTGGTGTGCTTTGAATTGCTGGCCAGACACAACTTGAACAGATTCTAGTTGTAGCTGTCCAGCCCAGCAGATAACTCTTAGGGCACAAGGGAATTTTCTTTAGGGACAAGGTAAGCAAAGCCAGGTGTTGTGGCATCCTCTATCTTTCCCTGAGTGCTGGAAGAGGACGTACAGTAAAGCATAGCTTCACTACTGTTATTTTTCAGTAATCTAAGTTAGAGAAGACTCTCAGATATCCTACTTTATACAAGGACTAACTGGAACAACATTAGAAAGCCACAGTCTTGTCACTCCTCAACAAGCCTGTAGCCACACAGGGGAGAATAAACTCCTTTAGATTTTCAGCTGTGTTTTAAGATCATATTCAGACAGCAATAATTTTCTGCTTAAGTAATGCTTCTGATTTCAAATGGTTCATCAGGCTTTAAAGAAACTGACTATACTGGATTATACAATTGCATTATTCTTAAGTTCTTATTAGTAAGAACTATAGGCAACGCTGACTATATAACATAATGAAATTATTCAAAGTGTTTAAGGTTCCATTACATATGGAGGAAAGAGTCAACCAATTTCTGGGAAAACAGAGACTTTGGTTGGATGAAAAGAACCACAATCTCTTATGTAGAGCATTAGGTATATCATTTGTTTATTAGTGTGTTTTCTATTACATGTAAGAGGTAAATACTATATAAAACAAATAAACCTTCTTCAGAAATTTGATCAGACTGGCTGTATAGCTACTGAATTTAGAAAAAAAATGGAGCCTTAAATATGGCAACAATTGGAGATGTTATCAGATGCATCTCAAAGCTTTGGTGCAACTGACTGAAATCATGGGATACTTCTGGCAAACTTGCTTCTTTCTGCATTGCTTCAAAGCAAAATTCAGGAATGTTCAAAGTTTAATGCTTCTTGAGTGTATGGTACATCATTTAACCAAAAAATTTCAGGTTTTGTTTGACTACCTACTCAGAGATATTAAAACTTCCATAAAATGTTGGGGTATCTTGCATCCTCTCAGCCTTAGGAGGAAGAGACGGGAAAAAGCTGAAATGGCACATTAAAGACAGGAGTGTCAGGTTCAGATGCTGTGCTTTATATGTCTGGGATTGTTTTAAACATAGAAGAGGTTGTTTTTGTGGATACTGACTCCATTTACTCTCTCTTCTCAGTATTAATCAGGCTGGTGCAGAATACTCATGGATAGGAGCAAGGAACTGCCTGTGGCAAGATAAGGATCTGGCTCGGTGTGAAGAAATTAATAGTTAAACTTCTGTTCAGGTGAGCATTGGATAAATTTTACAGAGGAGAGGCTATGACATCCAGTAACAGCCTTGGAGAAAGTAAAGTTAGAAACCAACTGGATTTTTCCAAATGATTATGCTCCATAAAAGCATGTCAAGCACTTTAGCTGAATAGTAATCACCATTCAGTTCTTAATTTAAAGGGATTTACACCAAAAAAAAAATAGTGCTACAATTGATACCATTGTTCATAGTCTCCACAGAGATGACTGAACATCTTCAGTCTTAGAAGTAGTTGTTCTTGTTTATGACTGAAGTACATTTGTGGGGTAGCTCGTGAGGAAACTTGTGCTACAGCCTGTGTTTGCTGTATCTGCTTTGTGGTTTATAGTCTTTGCAAAGTCTAGGGATCCAGTAACTTTCAAGAGAACAAAGTTACTTTGAAAAGATCAACAGTGAAATACTAGTTTATAGGGTTAGTAAATGGGAATAATTACTCCCATTTAATAGCCATCAGTGTCCACTTTAAGGAAGTTCACAAAACTTCCAACTGGGTTAGTTGAACCAGTATTAAAATTGGTAGGAACTTCATTATAGACAGGGGTTGGGAGTAAGACCCATTTTTATCATTGGGTTGGTTAGATTTTCCTTCCAACTGGTTTAATATGGAGGTCAAAATCTATTCTAATCATCAGAGTATTTTCTACACTGTGGCTTCTACTATTTTTAGCACTGGTTCAGCTGAACTGCTAGGAATTCTCTCCAGAATGCAACATTGCCAAAATGTCTTTTTTTGGTATTAAAAATGGATTTATAAACCTCAGATTACAACCTTATCTACAATGCAACATCTTATTTATAAGGCTACCATAAGAATTTTGTTTTCTTTCACAGAGGAAATCTGCAAAATCCTAGCTTTACAAAAGCTAGGGTTAAAAGAGATGTTTATAAACCTAGAGTTAGAAGAGATATTTATAAATAAGGAATAAGATTTTTTCCCTTCCTCCTTTGTACAGTTGGATTGCTAAAATCTAAGGCATGAGAAGCCAAAATCCATTTTAATTCTGGAAAAAGGGGTAAGGATTTTACTTGTTGTTTCCCCAAAACAAGCTATAAAAGTGTGTGTGTATGCATATGTGTGAAATAAAAAACACTTTCTATTTTTTTCAAAGTAAAACAGGCAAATACACACAATTTCCTCCAAATTCATATTATGGTATTTGGTAAATGAACAGATAATTTGTGATTTCTCAAAAAAAAAAAATCTCATGGCTGGCATAGACTCTGATTCCTCAAAGGAATCACTGTAACTTGAAAGGCACAGAAGAACCTGTGTAAGGAGCCTATTTGCAGTATTAGATTTCACTGTCCTCATGAATAGTTTCTGACTGTATTCATAATAAGCAGGCAGACTTAGGATGGAATTATAAAGGCAATTCATATACCATAATGTGTACAGTGTTTGGTGAGAGAACCCTTTAATGTTACCTATTCCTAAAACTGCTTTTCTTGGTACTGAAGCATAAAAGAGTCTATTTTAGGAATTACAGTGAGACTGCAAACATTAAAAATGTATTTTTCTCTTTTAAGATATATAATCATATAATGCTTAAACAAGAGATGAGAACTCGTTAGATTTTTGTGTCATCTATCTTTAGTCCTATAGAACTGAAAGAAGTGCAAAGATTCTGCAGTGTTACAAAAATCGTTTTTTGGAATAATTTATGCGAAAGAATTCCCACTGTTCCACAGACTAGTTATAAATATTGATGGAATTTTTAAAGCAGGCTATCATAAAACTATTTAATATTCATACATACCATGCAGGGAATTCAATATACCCTACATATAGGCTCTTTTCATTCTAAGATGTTCAAGCACATTACATCTGCAGGTGCAAGTAACATTAAAAAAGTGGGTCAGATTATCAACTGGGGTAAAAAGCCCTACTAGTCCTGCATGGTCCATGTTAACAAGCAAAGAATGGTAATAACAACAGTATTTTTACTAGTGATTTTTGTTCTAAAACTATAAGTCAGTCAGCAGACACCAGATGCCAAATTCAGTAACTGATGCTATGGTTAAAGTGACAGATAAGAGTATGTATAATGGTTGCATTTCTATACATTTTACTGATGTGGGAGCTGGTCCTGCTCTGTAATGTGAAATCTGTGTCTTCTGAGGCCCAAGCTCAGGTAGAAGCCTTGCTGGTATAAGCTGCCTTGGGGAAGCACAGAATAGGTGCATCTCCTGGATGCACTTCCGTGAATCGTTGAGCTCACTACGGTTTGCGCTCAGATGCTCCTGACCCATCACTGTGCAACGTTTTCCATCTGAGTAGGCCCTGTTTGGCTACTCTGGAGAAGTAAACTGAAGTAAGCTGAAAAATGCATGGGGTAATTTATCCAAAACAAAATGAAAAAAAAAAGGAGACCTTTTTATTCTGTTCCTGGTTCACAGTATTCAAACCATAACTATTTGTCTCTGTTTTCACATTGCTTACATCCATATGCAACCCAACTGATTTAAACAAAGTTGTTTAAACAACGGTCCCACATTCTTTATGAACAGCTGACTGACCCCTGTTCTTTATGAACCTAACTCCAGAAAGGGAGAGAGTAGGACTGTGGAAAACCAAGCAGTGGAAGTCTCCATTTAGAGAGAGAGAGATCCATAGACTTTCCTGCAGCCTCTATGGCACAAGAGCAGCTTCAGAATGTTTTCCCTGGATAATTCCTTCTCTGTCCATTCTCTTTGAACATTCCAAACACACACAGAATGAAGGGTTTGCCTGCACCAGACGTGTAAAATATATATACATAAAATATGGCCAATGGGAGCATTTCTGCCCAGTGTGCTGGGTTATTGGATATTAGGTGGCATGGCCTGCCACAGAATGGGGGGGTCATTGGCAGTAAGTTTGGCTCACTGTCACAACCACCCCTAATCCTCATTGTGCCTTCAGACCCTTGTTGCTGTCAGACCCCATCCCCAGACCCACTGCTACCTCTGGACTCCCACCTCTGCCAGATCCCACCTTGTGTCACCTCCGGACTTGCCACTACTACCACCGGATCTCTTGCCACCTCTGGACCCACCACCACCTTGGTAGGCCTACCAAGATCCAGCCGAAGATCCCAGGTGAGTTTGACACCCCTGGCCTATGCTGATCCCTTACAGAATAAGCTCTCATAATGTAAAGAAAAGCAGGGACATTTGAGTAATACTACCTAAGGAAATCAGTCTTCTTATACAGACACTGGATTTCTTACTATGGACATACTTGTGCTTCCCTGCTTAAGTATTGGGGTGCTGACTTTGGGGGAAAAGGTATGTGTTACATATGAGAAAATATGGTACATCTGCCTTTGCATAGGCACTATAAACATATGGCTATTTCTGTTAGCTGCATTCTGTACTGGGGAAGACAACTTGGTGTCATGGAGCTAAAGCCAGAAGTATTCTCAAACCACCAGATTACTGGAGTTTTATATTGTTTGTTAGTAAGTCCCCATTTGCAGCATATAACTTGGGTAACAAAATCTTATGGCTGTTCTTATAGATTTCGGAGACATTGGGGGCTGGAAGGGACCTCATGAGATCATTGAGTCCAGCCCTCCTGCCATTGGCAGGAAGTCTGTGGGGATAAAATGATCCCAGCAAGATAAACATCCAAATGCCTTTTGAATGAATCCAGAGTAGGTGCTTGTACCACCTCTGTGGGGAGTCTGCTTCAGACTCTGGACACTTGGACTGTAAAGAAGTTTTTCCTTTCAACCTAAATTGGCCTTCTAGAAGTTTGTGGCTGTTGGACCTTGTTACTTGGGAACTCTGGTGAACAACTGTTCTCCCAGATCCTGATGCACTCCCCTTATGTACTTATAGGTTGCCACCAAGTCCCCTCTGAGCCTTCTCTTCTACAGGCTGAAGAGTCCCATGTCCCTCAACCTCTCCTTGTAATGTTTGCTCTCTTGGCCTTTGATCAGCTTTTAGTCATATGGGTGGCTCTTCTCTGGACTCTCTCTCGAGCTTATCCACATCCCTCCTGAATTAGGGTGCCCAAACTGGATGCGGTACTCCAGTTGCGGCTCCACTAAGGCCGAGTAAAGTGGGAGGATGACATCCCTGGTTTTGTTAGAGATGCATCGATGGATGCATGTCAGAGTTTGGTTAGCTTTGCCAGCCACAGCATTGCATTGGTGGCTCATGTTCATTTTGTGATCAATCAAGACCTCCAAGTCTATTTGGTCGTGGTGCTAGCAAGTGTAGCACTGCCAAGCCTATAAGTATGATGCTGGGTGTTCCTCCCAAGGTGAAGCACCCTGCACTTCTCTACATTAAATGCCATCAGGTTTTGGTCTGCCCACTTTGTGAGCATGTCTCCAGGTTGGCCTGTATCCCAGTCTGTCTTCTAGTATGGCCGCCTTCCGCCATAGTTCAGTGGTGTCTGCAAACTTTATCAGTCTGCATCTGACACCTGAATTCAGATCATTAATGAACATGTTGAAGAGTACTGACCCAAGAACTGAGTCTTGAGGGATTGCACTGGTTACCCTGCACCACACTGATTCGTTCCCATCAACTAGTACTCATTGGGTCTGTTCCCAGAGCCAGTTCTCTAGACACTGGACCATGAGAGGGCTGAGGCCGCAGTTCTCCAACTTAACCATGATGATATCATGCAAGACCAAGTCAAAGGCTTTCTTGAAATCCAGGTGTACAGCATCAACCTTGTCTCCCTTACTGAGGCAATGAGTCACTTGGTCATAGAAGGTGACAAAGTTGGTCAGGCAAGACCTTCCTGTGACAAAGCCATGTTGGCTGGCATTCAGAAGGTTGCCTTCCATTAACTTGTTGCTGATGGATCCCTTGATGATTTTCTCCAAGATCTTCCCAGGGATGGATGTCAGGCTGATTGGTCTGTAGTTCCCTGGATCTTCCTTCCTTCCTTTTTTGAAGATTGGGACCACATCAGTTCTTTTCCAGTCTTCCGACACTTCACTCAAGAGCCATGAGTTCTGAAATATCTTTGCCATAGAGAGTGCTATGATGTCTGCCAGCTCTTTCAAGACTCTTGGGTGCATTCCATTCAGGCCTGAGGACTTATGGACATCTGGCCTTTCGAGGTGTTCCCTTACCTGATGAACATCAATTATGGGACCATCTCTCACTCCTTGGAAGTTGTGTGTTCTGTCTAACACCGTGACCCCTTTGGGTTGGTAGAAAACTGTTACAAAGTATTCATTTAGGAGATTGGCCTTTTCTTGGGCATCAGACATCAGCTGCCCCATCTACTTACTGTGGATGCATGAGAGAAAGTGGAAAAATAAAAGAAAAATCAAGTTTTCTGTTTGTATTTTACGAAGTACCCTTTTTCTTGCACATAGTTACTTTTTATTTAAAATATGTAAATCAGTCTAAGGTTCATTCAGAAATGTTATTATAAAATGTGTGTATGAATGAATTGAAGAAATCTATGTAAAAATGTACAGTAAAAGCTGTATTAACTGGCATGAGTGGGGTCGGGGGGTGCCAGGTACCTAAAAATTCTGGTTATCTGAGGCAGGGGGTTGGTGATGGCTGCATGTGGAGCAGAGGCAGCTCAGGGTGGTGGGTGGCATCAGCAATTCTCCTGCCCCCACTGCAGTGTCAGGCCACTTGGCTAGAAATTCTAGTTAGTAGAGTATTCTGGACAGTAGAATGCCAGTTAACACAGCTTTCACTGTATTTCTATTATGATATTACTAACTTTTAAGTAAACTACACGTTGAGCCCTAGCTATCCATATACTCTTATGCGTGCGCATGTGTGCATCCTTGTTCATGAATTCCCTTTAATGTTAGTTATCTGTTTACTTGTTTATTGTATTTTAATATATCTTCAACAAAAAGAGCAAGGGAATGTCTTCCAAACATTCTGTGCTGTACAGGAACACCCACAATCAGAACTCTCTCTCCCTATTTCTTGTTAACATGCATTATTCTCCCACTCCACTACTACTTTTCTTGGAACAAAGTTGAACTGTACAAAATTCAAGTAAGTTAACAAGGAACAGTACAGTACAAAAGAAGGCTGGCTGGCTGGGTGCTTATATGTTGCAATGAGGGCTTGTGGGAGGCATTTCATCTGCAACGGCTGGTCCTCATTTTGTTCAAAAACCTAAAAAAAACCCCTAAAGAAAATATTTCGCCTGAGAAAATGAAACTTCCTTAAGAAATTAACATCATACTGTATTAGACATTTCCATTCAAGGTTAAAAGTGTGTGCACTACCTTAAACACATACATTTTGATATTGTTTAGTAACCTTTTAATAATTTACTGAGTACATATAGAATCGCAGAGTTGGAAGGAATGGACCTCTAAGGTTATCTAGTCTTACCCCCAACTAATGCAACACAATTGGTTATATCAGTTTTTTAAAGACCTTAAATAATGAAAAGATATTTTGTTTTAAGCACTTAATAGTATTTCATTTTGTTACAAAGTACAATTTAGTTGAATATAAGAATTCTTTACATTTACTCAAGGCTAGATTTTAGAGTAAATGCCTGGCAAGATGATTAAGAAGCTTGTTAAAGGCCATTTTTAACAGTACCTCACTTCTAATTTCTAGGCCCATCTAAGGTGGGATTTTTAACAAACACACTTTTAAGAGCCCTTGTGTAAGGCACTCAGTCTTGTCTCAAATCTTAGTCAACATTTAGGCTAAGTGTACCAGAGAACTCACAGGATAGCAGGGAGTTTTGCATCACAATACTTGATGTAATAAAAATCTGTATTTTCTTTGCTTCTGGCATAAATATTGATTTCAACCAGCATTACACTGAGTCCATAATTAACAAAAACAAAACCTGAGCAGGCAATTTTGGTGGGAAAAGGGAGCAAGCTATTTGGAAGAAGTGTACCAAATTCAACCATCACTCAAGACTGGGGGCACGTAGTATTCAATTGCAGCGGCACACACATACCCTTTCTTTTGGAGCTCTCTGCCTGGAAGCAGACATGCAGGCACATGAGGTTCGTGGTGCTGCAGACCTCTTCGCAGTGCCACAAACTGCAAAAGTTGCACATTAAACAGTGCACAGTGCTGCTACTTTCCAGCCAGCCACCTGTTCTGCAGTGTGCCTCGAGACAGGGAGAAGGCTTCATCCCTCTCATCTCAAGGCAAACTGCACCCCAGTCAGTTGATCTGACGCTAGCTGGAGTGCAGTGTGCCTCAGCACAGAGGCTTCACATGCCTCAGCATGAGGGCTCCCAAGGCTGCCTGCTCCCCCACCTCTACATTTGTTGCACATTTGTTGTCCCCCCCTCCCCTGAATTTCCAGGTGGTTGGGGCACAGGGTGCCTCAGTGCAGGGAATGACTAGTCCCTGCCAAGACACCCTATGCACCAGCCAGCCACAGGCCAGCAAAGAACATGGGCAGGGGTGTGCACCGCGGCACAAAGTAGCAGCAAAAATTAGTGCCGCTACTATTGTGGACCTCGCCTCTGATGCAAAAACAGTAAAATTAATTGTCTTTTATCATCTCCCCCGCCCTTCCCCACTGGGGATCAGGCTATGCCAATTCATGAGTTTGTCACTACAATCTCATGTACTATAAACATTGGCCTGGCAAGTGAAGCTGAGGCATGCAGCGGCTGACCTAAGCAGCACAGCAAGGCATAAGCACATCAGGCAGGTTCTTCTTACTTTATACTGGATGCTTGGTCAATGCTGGATTCAGGCCAAAGTCCGAATCATGTTTTTTAATGTCCTCACATGGGTCTTACCTGGATTATTTCAGTGTGGTCTCTGCATTCTGTTAGGGATACCGGAGTTATCATGCCTTTGGTAAGAAAAATGTACGAGCAAAGGCAGATAGTTCCCGGCAGCTGGCCCACAGCTGAACTTTTACATTAGAAAGTAGAATGGCTTTTCAGCACCACTGAATTACCTTTCCCACAAAATTACAATGTTGCTCTTATATTATCTCTCTCACAACAATAATTTAATGAACGACTAACCTGACTTCCTGAAGATAACAAATAATATGATAGTAAGTAATATATAAAATTGCCTGGCATAATACAACAACAAAAAGAACACATATATCTTCAGTCTAATGACTACTTTATATAATTTTGTTGATGTTTGGGTACTACAAGTGATGTACACATCTGAAACATGTTTGATGGGCAGATGTTGATGGAGTTTAAGTTTGTTACAGAATGATAATTCTTAGTCCAAACTGAACAATAAAGATAGGAGAGAAACATTTCTGGATTCATAACTCTGAACAGAAAACCAAGATTTATTTCACTTAATATTTTATAATAGTGATAACAATTTGTATTACATAGGGGTCATTTCTGAAAATCTTCACTTAAGTTCAGCAGATATCCAAGTAGTTTGAAAATACAGATTTGAGTCCCATTTCACAGCTGAATTAACTAAGGCTAACTGACTAGATCAAGATCACTTAAAGTCACTGGAACAAATGAAAATAGAATTACTGGCTGCTTGCAGATGTGGAAAGAAAAACTTGATGCCTTACTATAAAATTGGTGTGCTCCTGAGGCAAGCCTAGCACACACCCAGCAGAGGCATCATGTTAGCTGGATCTGACTTTCCCAACATCTGTATCGATTATGTGCTTTAGTGTGGCTTTTCTGGCACTTTTATCTAATGATTGAATCTGTTTTAGACAAAAACACCAAAAAGTCCCATTGAAGTGCCTGATCTATACAGACACTGTGAAGCCAGGTCAAGGTAATGCACTGCTGCTTCTGGTAAAGCATGTTCCCGCCCCTCCCTCCCCCCCACCAATGTCTCAGTGCTTTCTATGTCCTTGCTCTAGCTACACTAGGTGATGGCTGTTCCCACTATATTTTTTTAAAAACATATGAAGGTTTTAGATGTTTTAAGGGAATTTCATTTTTGTAAGGATTTAATCAATTTAAGTTAGTAGCTCACTTCATTGTAATCCATGAAAAAAATTGGCTGAATTTTTATTCTTAAAATGTTTCAGTAATATAAAAATCAGAGTCTGCTCCTCTTTATATTTCTCAAAAGTTTTAAGGTTGACAAACCTTGCTCATGATTACTTTTTAAATTCCTGGACTACTGCATTTTCCCATGGGCTTATTGCTACATGTGGTTAATAAAAGTACAGTATGTCTCTTTTTATGATCACCTTTACAAGAGATATGACAAAATTCCTGCAGAACTCTTAAGAAGTATTCTAAAAAGAAGTCTTTTGCAATAGTGCTATACATAGAGTAATCTCAAGGATTTTCCCTGATGGAAAAAATATATTACTTACCACGGGATTAGACTGAGAAGCCTTGTATACTTTATAACATGTTCCAAGCATGCTCAATAGAAAGATCAAGATTTGTAAATTGGATGATGGTAGATAAATTGGCATGTGCATGAATCAGTCTTTAAAAAATAGAGCTCAGGCTGTTTCTTGGAATAGTAACATTTCGATGTCTTAAATACTCTGACACTGTTTTCATAAACGCAGAAATATAAACCATGTGCTGGGTGATGATTTTCTGAAAACTTTCCCAGTTTCATTGTGTATTTTATTGCAGGCCAAATGTGACATTAAATTTTATCCCCTGTGGCTTGCAGTTAAATACTTGCTCTGTTCAGAATAGCAACACTCAATTAAACAGCATTTTTCATGATCTACACCCGCTATTGTTACTGTGTTTAAGGGAAATAATGGGAGCACTGACCTATATTGCGTTTCTTATTATCGATGGATATGAAGCGTATGCAGGGATTATTGGTGATGTATTGTGCAGCCCAAGGGACATCAATCTGTGTACCAGCTTCATAAAAGAGTCCCAGAGCGTAGCGAGATGAGTAGCTCACAGATTCCAGTTGCTGCCTTTGACTTCTATTAATTACTGCGAAAAAAAATAGACAATCACTTTTTTCTCAGAACATTAAACTTGTGAATACTGTAGTTAATCGTATTAATTTTCCCTTAAAACAGTACTAGAGTGCCCAAAGTCCATATACCATTTAAAATTTTAATATTTAAATCTAACTGTTTGTACTGCCTTTCTGGGAAAAGAATTTTATTAAAGAATTTTAGTGGTACAGTACATAAAATGAGTCTTTGATGTAAAAAAAAATGTTAATACTACTGCATATACATTTTATTATACATTTTATTTTTCTCTGGCAGCTACTGACTTCCACATAGTGACACAGATACTGATTCTATTCAGGAAAACAACTAAGAACATGCTTAACTTTAGGCACATACTTAAATCCTACTGACTGAATACGTATTATTGACTTAAATGGAATATGTAACTTAATGTAAAGTTAAGCACAAACTTAAAAATAATTTGCTGAAAATTTGAGTTAAATGTTATGCAGCATTGGACTGAAGGGTTCAATCCTGTATGAAGGCAGAGGAAGACTGCAGTGAGCACAGTTTAAAACTTAACAGGATACTATTTTATTTTTGATCTATTAGTGAACCTAGCTGAGAAGAATAAATATTGCCAGGTGGCAGGCCAGCAAGAACGTTGGCCCAGATCCTCAAAAAGAATTAGTTCTCAAACTTCCATTTGCTTCAGTAAGAGCTTGATTCCTATATAACTTCATAGACCTGGATGTGCAGCAGGTAGCAAGAAGCAATGGCCTCTACTAGCTGGGGTAAATGAGGTTTTATTGGAAGTGTTATCATCAGCTGATGCTTATGACTGCCACTTACAGCTCTGAAGCATGGTCTAACATGACTATTTACATAACCAATAAGAATTTCAAATCCCAAAGCATGGGAATTGCCATGTACCTGAATTAGACACCAAGGTCAGGTACAGACATTCAGAAAGCCTGGGAAAGAATTGATCTAAGTTACGTATTTTTCTGTAAGGAGCCTAGGATAGATCAGTAGCAAACAGTGTACATGTTCACCCTTGGGGGTGGGGGGCAGGGAGAGGGATGCAGGCTGCCTACACTGGCTGAGGCCTATATGTTAAGGGTGCTCCTGCATATCTCCCAGCATGTCCCGTGAGCAATCTGGGCTGCCAGAGACTGATGGCTAAGCTAAGTACCCAGGCCACCCTTGACTGGTTTCTATGCATGTGCAAGCATGCCCTCAACCCTCTGCCACATCACCATGGATTCTCCCCTGCACCCAGCCCTAGGCTTCCAAAAAGGACCCAGAGCAAGCATCCCTTCATCCTGAATTAAACGTGCCTTTGTGTCCAGGGCCTGCTTGCACTCTGCCATGATGTCCTGCCACCTGTGCCCAAGCAGGGACACCCAAGAGCTTTGTTCTGTCTTGTTTGTCACCCTGCGAGTCTCTTGCTGGATGCTGTGGGCCATCACACACCACCAACACTGACTGGTTGAAGCTGATTATTTTGAGCACCTGGAACGATGAACAGTAGGTCCAGACCTTCTGCATGTGCTGGGCCACTTTCATGAGCATTGTTGCCCATATGACCCCCATCTCCACATCACATGCCAGGATGTCAGCATGTGGCCACCCCTCACTCCAGAGAAGTGGGTGGTCATCGTCGAACCTATGGTTCTGCAGCCTTGCACTATGCCTCACTTTGGGCTCAACAGCTCAGGCCTTGAACCTGCTCCTAACAGGGCTCAAGGCAATTGTGTGCCATTTTGGGCAGTAATAGGACCTCTGTAACCACCCCTTTCAGTCTCAACCCAAACCACTGAAAACATTAACATAAGCCCTAAGCTATAACAAAAATACACATATAGTAGAAACAGTCCTTTATCGCTTTAAGACAGCAAACCTTTTCCTGCAGCAGGTATACCTTCCAGTCCAGGCTATATCCATAACCTATACAATCATCCCACCTTGACTCTCAGACCCTTTGGTCCTGGCATAGCCCTTCCTTGGGTATACTGACCACTGGTAGGCCCTTCAAACCCTCTAGGACAGGGGAGGGCAACGATTTTGGGCAGAGGGCCACTTACTTTTTGGCAAGCCATTGAGGGCTGCATGACAGGCAGCCAGGGGCAGATAAATGTTAATTTTCTAAATTTTTTAGGGGCCCTGTGGGCCAGATAGAATGGCATGGTGGGCTGCATCTGGCCCGTGGGCCACATTTTGCTGACCCCCATTCTAGGAGCTAACGTAAAACAAAAACCCCTTGCCTGCAAATCAGTCTTTCTCTGCTCAGGGAACTTGCCCCTATTCCCAGGCCTGCAGAGTTGTTTAGCTCAATCCAGGTCTCTTTGAGAGTCCTGCAGCCAGGAGCTCCTCACCTTGTAGCTGCTGGAGGAGAGACTACCTAACATGCTGGTTCTGGGCTTATATAGCTCATGCCTGAGCCCTCTTCCAGTCAAGTGAGGCCCTCATTAACTTCCCCCTGACACCTGCCAGCAGCCTCTTAGGCTGGTTGTCTTCTTAAAGGACCAGGCACATCCTGCAGCACATCATTCTATTCATGAAAAACTGAAAGGTGTATATGAGAATTACTGCTGATATACAGTTTATTTTGTCACATGTTACAAGATCTTCCCTGACCCTGGTCTATTTAGATTATAAATTGTTCAGGGCATTATTCCCTTATTGTTTATATTTATACAAGGTATTCTGTTAGTCTACAGATATTACAACAATAAACATGAAGATTAATATATATTCTAGTTGTGATCTGAGAAAAAGTGCAAACTAAGCAGGTAAACTGCTCAATAAACTAAGCAGGTAGCTAAATCTAAAAGAACAGAATCTTAGCTACATATCACTACCACACACCATCAAATATCCAAGCTAGTTTGACAGATGGCCAGAAGTCCATCTTCTCTTTGGAAAAGATTCTCATTTAATTTTCCTGGTAGAATGATTACTCAATGCAACAACTGTCCCAGCACAAATGGGGAATATCTGCAAAGTTCAGCAACAGAACAGCAAAGCCTCCATCTGTAGTCACTGCAGCTGGTGTAGACATAAATAAATTAGCTTTAAAACCAGCTAGCTCAGGTACTGCTAGTATCATGATCATTGCAGCATGAAGCTCAGCATATGCCAAATTCTTGAGCAGATTTTGAACTTTCTGGTGTCATGGCCTCACTACCAGCAGTACCTGAGTTAGTTAGATTAAACTAACTCTGTCCATAACATGACATTTTTCCCAGTTCTGATTATCCTGGGTTTTCAGATCAAAACAGGAGTAGTACAGGCATTCACACACATAGTCTTTCCAAGTTGCATTGCTGCTCCTCTGCCAGAGCATGTATTTTGACAACCTTGTTAGGGAATGGCTCATGATAACCTTACAGATATGTACCAAGATGCCCTAGGAAAAAGTGATAACACATTTTATCTTGCATACTGAAGAAGGACTTCAAGAAGGGCAGTGTATTTGTATGTCTATAGGGGCCCAGGACAAACATGATATCTATGGACAGCTTCTGGTAATGCCTACATAAGTTGTGGCCACTGTAGTGATCAGTGTTGCCATACCCTTAAACCACAGGAATTTTTGCTCTGGAACCAACTAGTGGTCCACCTAAGCATCTTGACAATAATTTTTCTGGCAGTAGTGAAATTCCTTTTGAAGCACAATTAGGAAATAATCTGCTAGTAGGGGATGTGGAGCTGCTTGAAATAGTTTGTTTTGATACATAATCATTTTATGAACATTGTAAGTGATCTGGCCAGGTAGGCAAACCTATAAGAATATGTTCATCTAGCAGCTGTTGGAAGAACAAGCAGGAAAAATATATAACGCCGATAAATAAGCAGTCTCCCAGCATACACATTTGGGGGGAAGGGGAAGGAGTAATTACATGACTACGTCCTACTTTCAGGCTCTGACCTAAAGTTACAGAGCCGTGAGTTAACAGAGTAAAGGGGCACAGAACAGTTGAAGAAAGAAGGGAAATGAAGCAACTTAAGGACCCATTCCCCAATATAGAGGTGAGAAACAATTTGAGAGTTAAGAGGAATAAATGATGCTACTCAGACATTCAAGGAGCACATGGGAAACTCAAACCTACTAGAATGTGTATGTCAAAGACAGAAAAACTCCTAGTAAATTAGATATACATGTTCGTTTATTTATTGCTTTAACCCCCATTTTCTCTGAAAAGTTTGTTGCTTTTTGAAGGCTGTTTGTTTACTTTTAACCATTAGTCCCTGTTTCTGAAGGAAAGAGAAGTATTGATACTGAACACAAGCAAATCATGATTAGTGCCTGGGGGCTTCAAGCCCAGGGCCCAGCCTGAGATTCTGTCCAACAGGGATATCTGTTTGGTCCTTGGACAGGATGTTTCACCAGTAAAGCTCAAATTGCTTTACAAAGGAGGTCAGTATCATTATTTGGATTCCAGAAGGAAAATGAGGCACAGGGAGATTTGAGATGACAGCCTGGGGTCTGAGAAGTTTTCTCCTACTTTCAATGATTAGAGGTTGGCATATGTCCTGAAGCATGAGGCTGAATAGACAAAATCATTTTGTTTTTAAATCTTCTCTCTTGTCCTGAAACCTACTGATCTCATGATGTGTTCTGAAGGCTAGCTATTCACTGTTAAAACCAAAAGTATATTTTTTAATCTAGGGGATTTTTTGGCCCTTCAATGATATTGAATGCCCCCTGAATTATGATAAAGTATAAATGAAATATGCCAATGCTGCTATTGGTACATGTCTGGTAGACTTTTACTTAATTATTATTAACAGGTTTAAAAAAATACTTTGTGCAACTGGGAGGAATCTATATTATGACAAAATTAACATTACGAAAGTAGTTTTTCTTAGCTTATGAACATATGCCAATGCTAGGTTAGGTGACACAGTTATGTTAGGTGACACTTTCTTGTCTTGAATTTCAACACAAAGAAACAAGTACTGTATTGTATGTTGAAACAATAGTATGGTCTTTAGATGAAATAGAAAAAGTACATTTAGAGTTAAGGATTTTACTCTGCTTAACTTGTCCAATTTAACCTAGTATCGCAAGGATCTCGTAATACCATGTGATTTTATGTCTTATACAATATTTTCTCATATACTGAGGACAAGGAGTTGAAATAAGGACATGGCGAGAGCCTGAGCTTTGAATTTCTTCACTTGTATAATTTTAAATGAAAACCGGATTGTTGTTTTAATATGCTCTTTGAAACCACAAAATAACTAATCATTTTCCCATTTTAACAGAAGTGGTTATGATGATTTTAATAACATTTTGAACAAATTGTTTTCAGACCACGGACTTGTACAGAGTACAAGCTTCAACATATAAATTGCTTTTGAAAAATCCCTATGAAGTTCTAGAAGCCAAGGTCTTCTAAGTATTTTCTATTGTATGCCTTACAACCCTTACACTGCTATAACATACTCTAGAGATTTTATTACATCAAAACAAGAAAAATATGTGTTATCTGGAATCTCAGCTGTCTTGAGTAGAAGCTAGGAAGCTCTGGAACTCCCCAGCACAGAGCTCAGAGGCTCTGGTACATGGCCTAGGTTTTTTTGAAAAGCAGAGAGAATGAGCAGATATCTTTCTAAAATTCTATTTAGGGCCCTTCTGCCCATTTTTACTCTTTCACATATGGAAGTGACACACAGGGCAGAATCCTACTTCATGTTACATAAGTAAACTGTAGCTATCCAATGACATAACTGTGGTCACAACTGCCATGCCATTCAGACCTACTTGGTATCTTAAATTTCTGGTACATTGTCAGAAAGAGTAGGGATGAAAGTTATACATAAACCAGTTTAACTGATCAGAAACTGGTTTAAAGCTGTAACAGAACATAAGTTCAATGCATGTAAACCAGTTTCAAAATGGCCAAAAATGGTTTACGATAAACCCGGTTGAATGTAGTATCAGACTTGACTTATTTGAGTCAAACCAGTTCATGGAACTAATGGCCCAGACCCCTTCCTGGTTTAAGTTAAATCAGAGTCCCCCAGCATCCCAACATGCTTTTCAGTCCTTAGGATAGGCTGGGATGTGTGCTCCAGAGAACAGGGCTGGCCCGACTCCTCTCCTCCCTAAACCAGAGCTCTGGCTGGCTGAGGAGGTGGTGTAGGAGACAGCAGTGTCTGCCTGTCTCCCCTTGCCCTTCTCTCCCCCTTGCAGCTCAATGCTCAAGCAGGGATTCTCCAACTCCTTCCCCTTTCCCACAGCACAGACTCCAGCCACATGGACACCAGCATGCATCTGGTCATGCTCATGCCACCGCCATGCTAACTAATGCTGAGAGGTATCTACGTGTGTGTATGTCTTCAATTTCCATAGAACAAAGGCAGACAAAACAGTGTCCACTCAGGCTTTTTAGAGCTAATCAACAGGTCAGTTGGCAATGTCCCTCCATTCTTCTTTAAAAATGGTTTGCAAAAAGCTGTTTAAGAAGAGCTTGAACTACTGAGAGAAAGGCTTTGTTTTCTTGATGGGCTGAAAAGATTTGTGTTCTGATAAGCTTCCTGCTGGCTTCCTGTCAGTGTACAACAAGGGTTGTGGAGAGGTGTAAGAAATGACTTGGTTTGCAATGAATGCAGTGCTTGTCAGTTTGCTGGAGACAGTACAGTAGAAGCAGTGTTGTCCACCACTTCATTAACCGGCATGCTCTATTAGCCAGCATGCCAACTGATGCGGCAAAAGCGAAACTGGAATTCCCACCGTGGCAGTTCCAGCTTCACTGAGTCCCACTTTGCCAACTTTGGACCACTGACTGGGGCAAAGCAGCCTGCCCAGGGCCCCCTTCCCTGTCCCCCAGCACACTGATGCCAGGGAGTGAAAGCCTTGGTGTATCAGATGTGGCAGACGGGGCAGCAGCCTGAACAGGCCAAGACGCCTCTCAGATAACTGGCATATTTGATTAACTAGGACTCCCCATTCCCCATGGATGCTGAATAACACAGCTTTTACTGTATAAAGCAGCAGGAAGAGGGAGATTAAAAATCTAAGTATGGTCAACAGATGCATACAGTCCATGCAAGCAGTCCTTTTTCACCCTGTGCCCTGCTGGCCTGTGCCTCAGAGTGCTAGCCAGGGGCTGTGGTCTAGCAACCCTCCCCACACCTTAAGCAGCGAGTGCAGTGGGGGAGGGGAGAAGCCTGGCGTGGGTTGCTTTCCCCTCTCACTCCAGGCACACTATGGCTGGGGACTGTGCAGGCAGGGTGGGGGTTTAAACGTCTCCCTAATCAAAATGCCCTGCAGGGGCCTGGCCGCATCCCCCTTCCTTAGCTCTATACTGTGGAAGGGAAAGGAGGGCTCCCTCTAGAGCTCCCCAATTTCTGGCATGAGCCACTGCAGGCATGTGCCTGCATTTCCTGAATCAAAAGTGAATATCTAACCATTTGCAAATCAATTCAATCTCTGTAGGTTAGACTAATCTGCAAAGATGGAATCAATTTAGCCTTGGGCTTTTCTCAGGTCCCACATCTGTGAGGGACGGGCAGGGGACTTTATGCTGAAGGGCAACCAGCACGGGTTTGTTAAGGGCAGGTCCTGTCAGACCAACCTGGTCGCCTT
>JAGPOW010002673.1:1838339-1903318 GCA_030014935.1 Caiman crocodilus | reverse complement strand
ATCTTTAAGAGTAGATTAGATAGGTACTTGGCTGGGGTCCTATGACCCTGGCACTCGTTCCTGCCATTGGCAGGGGGTCAGACTAGATGGCCTGCTTTAAGCCCCTTCTGACCCTAGATACTATGATACTATGAATGTCTGTCCCTAGCCAAAACTTTTAGATCAACCTAACTAGAGTTAGGTGAGGTGAACTAACTTTGATGGGGAATGAGTTAATCCAATCTACTGAAATATGTATGCACTTGGAGCACAGCCCTGATGCTGGGAAAATCTAGCCACTCGCCCCAGCTCTGGGGCTGTGCTGCTTCTACTCCCACACTCCCAATTTTAACAAGCTATTTTTAGCTCCCTGATACCCCTACCCCCAGATGGACAATTCCCTTACAGACCAACCCCCCTCCCCCACTGATCCCACCAACCCCCCTGCAGACCCTCCAATACTCCTCACAGAACCACTACCCCCTCTCTAATCCTGATCACTCTTTCTACCATGCCAAGCTATTTATTTTGGTTTACATGTATAGATCCTGGCACTAGCAAATAGCTGTACATGAACAACCTGTCCCAAGTCTACATTCATGAGTCTCAAAGCAAGCTGCATGAATGTAGATAGACCAGATGTAGCAAATGTCAGTATGTACTGTATGGACACATCTAGACAAGTGCGCATGCGCATTCCCCCAGGGATAAATAGCAGCAGCATAATAATATGTGCTGCTGCTACCTGTCCCCAGGGAATGCCCATGCACATGCACTGTGGTATGTGGCAAATTGTTCTGGGTGGGGTAAGGGCACCTGGGCTGGACCCAGCAACCTTACATGGGGTCCTGAGGGCTTCCCAGGGCTCCAACGACCATGGTCCAGCAGCAGGGAGTCTAGCTGGCAGCTGTAGTGTGGTTCTGGCTGGCTAAGCTCTGGTTTCGGGCAACACACGCTGCCACCACTTGTGCCGCCCCACTTTTTTATCTTGTGGTTTTCTGACACCAGGATCTCCCTGTGTCAAAACCATCCTCCACCCCATGATGCAAATTAGCAGCATGGGGAATGCCTGCATGTGCAGTGTGCAGCACTGCAAATGAGTCTGTGGCATTGCATACCACACTTGTTACTCATCTGGACATGTCCTATGTGTCCAAGGGAAAGGGAAGACCCATTTCACAACAGGAAGGAAAAAAAAGGAGGCACAGAACTCATACATAAAAATTAAATACAGCCCAATTATTGTGTCAAGTTTTGTGGCTGAATTTAGTACTTATGAGACTTAGGATGAATTCCATACTAAAGCTGGAATGATCATGTGACCTATTTGTGCCGCTCTTGAATGAACATAAAGCTATATTGGCAGATGTGTGTGTATACATACAGCTGCTGGCTTGAAGCCAGTTGATAAATTTATTCTTTCCCAGGGAAGTACAGGGAAGAATTCCAGTTTTATGTGGCAGAGAGTCAAATGTTTTCCAAATTGCTTAGCACAGCACTATCTCTAGGGATGACTTTGGTGACACTGAAAATATAACCACTTGTCAGATAACAGCCCCAAGGAGAAACAGCAGACTTGAAAATATGGTTTGTTATAGTCACCATGACCATTGCTGTATAATATTGAAATAATTTTCTATAAAATTATAAATATAATTCCAATATAATTCAAAATTTAAAGACATCTAGACATCATAAATCATTTATTCACTAAAAGAACAAAGAACTGTAGTGATATCCTGCTTGGCTAAGAGTGATTTTTTATGACTTGGATTGGTGTTATGAACATATCATTCTTCTCAGTTAATTATGCATTCCACTTGAAACTTTGTGCTTCATGACCTTCTGACCAACTTGACCCTGGTGAGAATGCCATCTGATACTGGGCGTTCTTTTGGGATACTAGACTTTAGCAGTATGAAGGGCCAAAACTGCCTGAGTGGAGAAGCTGAAGATCCAGTACCTGTGAGTGCCTCATTACAATAGGGCTCTCTGGTATTTCTTAGTCACTCCTAAGTGTCCTGGCACAGGTATGCTGACACAGCCAACATATAGATTACTGGCTTGGCTAATGTATGCTCCAGTGATGTCTATCAGCACAATGGAGCTGTTATAGGTCAATTGAAGTTAAAACACCTGAAAAGCTTATTTAATTTAAATCAATGTATGAATCAGTCTTGACAGCTGGTTCTGAAGAGGGAAAAATGGTTATATAACCATTCATTATACCTCTTTTCTGAGCTGCATTAAGTAAAATTTTAGCACAGCTAAGAGCTGCTGTGATATTTACTATGGCTTATACCATCCCCTTGGGTAATTCCCGCTTCTAACCATTCACAAAAGAAAATGCATTCATCATCTCTTGGAAAGCTCAGCTGGAAAGCAAACAATGCTGTGGACAGAACAATTTATTCTGAAGGTTGAACTGTGATAGCATGGGCCGCCCTTGTCCTAAAGAAAAATTGGATGCCCTTTGTCAAGTCCCAAACCTCTCTGAAACATTAGTTCCCACTTCTGGAAAATGAAACAAAGCTTATACACTTTCAATCCCACCAGGGTAACGAGTATGGAGTAAGTATGGAAAAATCTGCATTGCCACTGTTCTATGCTGCTCTACCTCACACTTCTTAGATCAGTGGTTCTCAATCTTTTTAGATGCGAGACACCCCTTGTTAAACTCAAAGCACCCCTCAGAAAATGCCAGCTCTTAGTTTTCACTCGTTTCTTGACTGAAAAAATAATAGAACAATTTTTATATTGCAAAGAACTCATAAAGCCCACAGCAGGTCAGAATAATTTTAAGGGCTTTGTTACACATTAATTTTAGGTGACTCAGGAAGCTCTTAACTCCTGGGCTGGCCACACACAGCAGACATGTAAACTAGTTTTAAGCACCCTCTAGGTGTCTTAAAGTTACACCACTCCAGGGCAGACTTATCTCTTCATTACCCAGTTTGTATTCCAGGAAAGTGTAGCCACTCCCCAGAGATAAGCTGCCCAAGTTTCAGTATTTTAGCATCCCCAGATGCAGCACCGCTCCCCTCCCCTTCTTGTTCTGTGTGGACAAACTTCCTACCCCCTCAATTCTACTGCCCAGGAGGTAGTACCAGCACCAAGCCAACTCCCACCCCTACCCCCAGGGGTGTGATCTGGCTGGGGAGTTTGCAGGGAGATAGACTGGTCAGGGAAGGAGGGCTAGGTGGTGTGGATGGGGGAGCAAGCTAGGGGGTCAGATCGGGGTCCCCGTGAGCTGGGTATTCCCTCCTGAGGCAGTGGTAGTGTCCCTGTGAGCTGGGGATACCTAAACTCAACTTATTTACTCACTCTTTATTTCTTTTTCAACATTTTAAAAACTTTTTTTATCCTATAGTGGCTTCGGTGGCTGATTTCCTTCATTTCAACACCCAGCCCTCAGCTGCCAGTCTACCTCCCATTTAACTACCCAGGCCTCATCATTAAACTCTTCCCCTTTCTAGCCCCAAGATCCTGCCTCCACCAACCCCTCTCTCCAACTTATCCCCACAAAGAGCAGGGATAGAAGCTGACTTGGTTCATCGGCCCTCTAATAGAAACTCAAAGCTGTAGCTCTCTACTGATAAGTCACTAAACTGGGAAGGTCAGGGACAGTCAGAGAAGGTTTATTAGCCTGAACATAAAACTACTTTAAACTCGAGCTAGCACTAACACTGATCAACATTTGAGAAGCTTAAAGTGCAATGTGTAACAAAGTTCTAACACTATGGATTCCTATTTGAAATCTCTGGTTTTATCTTGTGAAGCATGTCTGCATGCCTAGCTGTGCTAACAATGCATTGCTCCCCATGGCACCCTTAGTTGAGAATCATTGTCTTAGATGCTTGCTTAAGGGGAAAAAAAGGTGTTTGGTTTTTAACAGATTTTAATACAATGTCTCAAAACTTCCATTTGAATGAATTAATCGCAAATGCCAACAGGTCACCAAAAACATCCAGATGGTCTTCAAAATTCTCAAATACTGGATTGGGACATCACATTAAAGAGTGCATGCTTGGAAAAAATAGAATTCCATACTTAATATTTTGTTTCTGTGATTATCTATCATTCTTCAAGGACCAAGCATACTATTTTTTCCTTATTTCTTCAGCCTGTTTTAAGAAGATTTTATTTGTAGTATCTACCCATATGTCAGCAGTGAATCTAAACTCATCAATTAGGCACAGAATGCCTGTCCTACCTACAGTATTTTTAAATTGGTGCTCATCACTATTTTAAGTTTAAAGGAAACTCTGTGGTTAAACGGTAACATAGATATTTTTAGCATCAGTAAGTTAGCAGATTTTAATAAAACACTCAACCAGCAGAATAAGGAGGTCAGCTGGTACCTGGACACACCCTTTATCATGACAACCGACATGTACTATTACATTTCACCATCAAGTGCTACTATAACTCTGTTTGGAACATGAATAATTCAAAATGGCATATTATCACTGCCATTTTTACACAGTGAAAACTTCTTGGATAATAATTTCTTCCTTTGTGAGTTTTTAGAGACAATGTGAATTTCTTTTCAGAGCTATTAGGAGATACTTATTAAGAGACCACCAGTAAGCTGGTCACAAAGGCTGGACTCTTCAGGCAACAGCCCATTTGTTAAACATTAAGATTTTTTAAAGCTGACTCTGCGCCACAATTTCTGGCCTTCTGCCATTATACTGGCCATTTCAAGAGGCAGACTGTTACTGCTTCTATGTTTGCGTAGGTGGTAGCAAAGGTTATGAGAAAGACATCATTTACTAGTTATGCTTCCTTATCAAATGACTTCAGACTTTAAAGGCAGAGCAGTAAATGCAGCCCACATCAGTGTTAAACGCACAGAAACAGCCATTTGAAAAAAATATGACGCAACATATTTCTAATGTTATGTATCCATTTGAGAAGCATAATTCTGAACACGGTACAAGACCTACCCTGTTTTGAACATATTATTTAGCTAGAGGATAACAATTTACTGTTAGTGAGTGACATTTCTAAATCACTGTCATCTAAAATGGTTTGCTATAAACTTTATTACTTATAGTTTGTGATACGTGAAAGATACAAAAAGGGCACATATATGGAGTTATATTATCAAGTGGGGTGGAAAAGATACTAAAAAGAAAGACATTAGGGACCTATATGAAATAGCAAATCAGATTTTAACAAAGACTAGACTCAAGTACATATGCAATGCATTCTGTTGACAAATTTGCTACACTTGCTTGTTTTGTTTCAAAGAAATCCCAGAATTTTTTTTATAGAAGGATAACACAAATTCTCCTGTAACACTAAAGGATGTGTAATAGTCAGTCTTTGCTATAGATGAGTAAGATGAAACTGTTACATTTCTAGAACCACTCAGTGTCTGGGGCAAAACCTGTACAATGAAAATTCATACACTCAAAATATCATAAACTGTAATATACTGAGAACACTTCCCCATGAAGAAAGAGCAGATGATAGTGTGGAAATAATAGGACAATGGTGGGCTAGAGATCCATTGAGAACTCTGGCCTGAACACAAAGGATCTTTGCTAAATATGTGAAACAGTCCTGCTCATGCCTCCCCTCACCACTGAAGTGGCAATGTAGTGTGCTCAGTTCCCATGCTGTTAATAACCCGTTTAGTGGTATTTGATAGTAACTTCTGGAGCTATTGCCCAGTTTTTCATTGAAAAATGTAGCCAGAATCCCTTGATGTCACTACCTAGGCCAGACTATGTGGCTGTTAGCTCCCATGGAGCTCTGCTCACTTAATTTTGCTGCAGAGGGGTTGTTGGCAACCTGGGAAAGCACACTGAGCACCTGCCTTTTCTCCCATTCTCCCCTCCAACCCACAAACACTGAATGACTGCCTAATAATATTCACACAATAGAGAGGAATATATAAACTTTACTTTTCCAATGCAATGAATTAAATATATATATTTGCTGTTTTTCTATACTTCTTTAATAAGCAACATGCATTTTTTAAATATATTCTTGTCTGAATTTCAGACACTTTTAAAAATGTCAGTTTGAATTTTTAAAAATAGAATCCTATATTATGCAAAGGTTCCATTCCAGTCTCCTTGACCTTGGTACACAGACACTTCAGTTTTGCATAGGCTCATGTTGATGTTTGAGACGCAGTTCTTGCAGCCTTGTTTAGGTGAAGAGCATAAGTATGCTTTAGAAACCATGTAGAATAAGGAGGCCTCTTGACATTAATATTAAATATGAGTTGTGTCTTACAAAAGAACTTTTAAAAGTCTTCATAAAATGTCTGCTAATTCTCATGATTTTACTCTTTTCTTCTTTGTAATCCATTTAATACATTCCATAATGTTAAAAATATCCTAAAGCAAATTTTCCATTAATAAAATCTGAACATACTGTGCAGTATTTGATTTTAATATATGCTGCAAAAATCAACATATGGCTTGCTTACTTTTCAGTGGAAATTATTTTATTCTTGGCATGTTATTGAGGAAGTGGAACAAGGGCCTGCGGTATTAGATTTTATTTTTAAAGAGTAGTGTTTAAAAGTAAAAGCTTAATCCTTTTTGATAAACCATAATTCAAAACAATCATCTGGCCATATTTTTATTAATTTTCTAACATTTAGCTGGACCAATTAGTGGCTGCATATTTTACATGAAGCCTAAACAGATTCCAGATTTGAGACTACTTCTATTTTATAAGTATGAAAATGTTAAAGAAATAATTAATGTAAATTAGTGAAATTCTAACAAAATTTACTGTTGGTTATTGCACCATAAATAAAATTCACTCCTGGACAAAAGTCTCAGTACAAAGGCAGATCCTCAGTTGGTATAAACTGTTCTTTGGTTCAGTGAAGTCACTGGAACAAAGACTAATAATTGCTGAAGCTCTACAGAAAAGCCTTTGCACACCATTTTAATGCCCTAGGTCTAATGGCTGTGTATGTGTAAATAGCATATTTGCTTTTGAATGGAAACTTTCATATAGCTTATCATGCTTCTGGATTTAGATTTGGAATCATATTATTGTTTAAAATTAACTAGCTCTTTATTTAAAATGGATTCTGTAGAATAGGAACAGAGGGTCATTGGGAACTTTATTTTTTATATATAAAGAAAACCTGGAGGAGGAGCCTATATGCTTGATTTGGCAAGAGACGCTGAAAAAATATTTTTATGGTTACATAACCACAAAGGCAAGAAACCCCCCCAAACTTATGGTGTGAGAAATGTCTATTTTTTCTTGAGAGGTTTTTTTTTTTCGCCTTCCTTCTCTGTGCAGTGACAGACTTGTACCCTCATGGAGCAGGCAGAAGAGACTCATTCTCAGTGACATCCAAGGATGTGCCCATCAGAATTCTTATTATTTTGCTTATATGCATCAATGCTTGTCCTCTCTTGGGCAGAGAGATGGTAGGCTCACTCAGTAATTAAGGTTACCTTACATTTTTCAACAAAAGAGCCCTACTTTCAGTTATTCATAAATCTAAAATCTAGTTGAAGATGTTTAGAAGCTGTGAAAAATCAGACCACTTCTACTTAGATGATGATATGTTGACTCAGGAGTTGAAGTTTAGAAACCAAGATTTAGAACTTAACATTTTCAGTAAATAAGTATTTTCCTTATGCATTTCTTTGATAATTAATCCCAATTTATTCTCCATATAAAAATACCACGTTTACCTAAATCCAAGATGACTCTGAATTTAAGACAATAATTCAATTCTAAGCTTGGAAAAGTTACAAATTTGTTAATTTTTTCTATTTGGAATCTAATTATTGGAGGGTCAAGGGCAGGTGCTAAATTCATACCATCCCCCTACTCCTCCATGTCCTGCATAGCTATAGGAGGGAAAGCAGTGGAAGGGGATCAGGTTGTGGGAGAGGCAGTTAAGAAACAGGCAATGTGAGGCAGGTGGTGGTAGCCTGGAGCACAGAGCATGTGGTTTCCCAGCCTGGTCCAGCAGAAGCAGCAATGATGGCATCAACTCTGATTTGGGCTCCCAGGTCCAGCTGAAGTTGTGGCTGCAGCATCAGCTGACCAACAAGGCACGGGAGCAGAGGCAGCAGGGAGGGTAGGAAGCAGCTGCAGCTCTGACCCCAACCCTGGGTTGGAACCAGCAGAAGGCAGGGCTGGAGCTAGAGCAGCCACCTGTGACTTTCCTCTGCCCCAGTCACCTTCTACTCAAATCCCAGATGAGGGTCTTTTTTCCCCATGTAAAATGAGGGGAAGAATCCTTGTCTTGTTCTTTGATTAGTATGGAATTAGGTTTGAGCAGAAGTCTGGCTTTCAGCAGAAGACTTAGAAAAATCTGTATAATTTTCCACGGAGAAGGTTATTTGGTGACTAGATCATTTTCTCTAAGTAACCAGGGCAAGTGCTCCTGGGCAAGGATATTTTAACCTACTTTAATGGCACAAAGGATACAGTGACTGGACCCCGAAACTATATAAATTTAGGTGTGTATTTTAAAACAGGTAAGGTAACTTGATGATAGGACATAACAGCATTCTCCATTACATAAAATCTTAAAATGAAGACTGAAAGATTTCTAAACTATATCCTCCAGCTCAATCGCATTATATAGTGGGTGTACCTTTTGTAACAGGCTGGAACACCTAGGATAGCTTTGTTTGCTACCTTAAACTGCACTTTTTTCACTTTTTGTGCCAAAATGCAAAAGCGTATTACCTATATATGAGTTTCAATGAGTTGAAACTCAAAAAAGGAATCCTATTAGAAACGGAATATTGGCCATAGCACTAAATATGCATATAAAAGTATCACTTGGGCATGCAGGGAGAAAGGAAAGCCAATGCATATTTTGAAATGCAGCTGGCAAGGGACATGAAAGATAATAAAAAAGGATATAACAAGTATGATCAAATTAAAAGGTTAGAGAAACCATAGGCCAGAAGCCATAGATTCCTTACAGAATGAGAAAAGCTATCTAGTTACAGATGATTTAGAGAAGGGTCATGTATTTAATGTCTTTTTTACTTCAGTTTTTACAAACAGGGATAGCTACAAGATGATGACCGAAGTTGGCAGTAAAGAAAGGAAAGGAGACAAACAGCCTACAGTAGTAGAATATGTAAGGGATTACTTAGAGGTATTGAATACTTTCAAGTGGTTAGGGCATGACGGAATACACCCTGGGGAACTAGGGAACTGGCTGAGGCAATCTTGGAGCCATTAGCTATCCCTGTTGAGAACTCATGGAGGTCAGGTAAGGTCCCAGATAACTGAAAAAGGACAAACGTGGTGCCCACCTTTGAGAAAGGGAAGAAGGAGGATCCAGGGTATTAAAGACTAGGCAGCCTGACTTGGATACCTGGAAAAGTCATGGAGCAGGTCCTCAAGGAAGTATTTTGAAGTACTTTGAAGAGAACAAGATGATTAGGAACAGCTAGCATGGATTCGCTAAGAGCACGTCATGCTCAACCAACCTGTTTTCTTTCTATGATAGTGACAGGCTCTCTGGAGAGGGGAAAGTAAATGGATATGATATACCTTGACTTTAGCAAAGCTTTTGACAGCATCTTTCTTTATTTTGTCATTAACAAGCTAAGGAATTACAGACTAGACAAAAGTATCTTAAGGTGGACACATGACTAGCTAGATGATCATACTCAATGAGTAACAATCAAGGGCTCAATATCTATTTGGGAGGTGGCATCAAGTGGGATTCCCCAGAGGTCTGTCCTGGGTCTGGTACTGTTGAATAACTTCATTAATTATTTGGATGATGAGATCAAATTTGCAGATGATACCAAATTAAATGGAGTTGCAGATACTTTAAAGAGTAGGATTCAGAATGGCCTACATCAGTGACACCCAATTTTTTTGCATTGTGGGCCACAGTGGCAGTGTCTGTCTGCAGGCTGGATCCAGCCAATGTTTCTGAGCCAGTGCCTGGGTAGGAATGGTGAGCATCATCTGGCCACGTGGAGGGAGGCAGGGGGCAGGCCTGTTCTTATGCAGCTCTGCAAGAGAAAAGAGTTTGACCAGGCCCCATGGAAATGGAAGGAGGCTTGGCCAGGAGACAGCCCAGCCCCACATAGAGGAGGAGGCATGGCCTGGCTTTGTGGGGGGTGGGGAAGAATGGGGCATGACTAGGCCAAAACCCATGGGGGGAAGGGGGTCTGGCCCATCCCTGGTAGCAGGAAAGAGGGCATGTCCTGGCCATGCAGGGAAAGGGGGCATGGCCAGGCCCCAATCCAGAAGCAGGGGCTTGTATGGCCTGGCCCTGCAGGAGGAGGCTAAGACTTTGCTAAGACTGACCATGCAGGGATTGGGGCTTGGGGACTTGGCAGGGTGGAAGGTGACCATATTAATGGTATACTGAAGACTGGAGATAGACTGGAGAAATGGCCCTGAGTCAATCAGATGAGATTCAACAAAGACAAGCAAAAAGTCCTGCACTTCGGATGCAATAGCTGCCTGTACAAATACAGACTGGGGAATGACTGGGTTCAACTGTAGTACTGCAGAGAAGGACCTGGGAGTTACAACAGACCATAAGCTGAATATGAGCCAGTATGTGCTCTTGTTGCAAAAAGAAAGACAACAGTATACTAGGTTATGTTAAAAGAGTGTAGCTTGAAAATCAAGAGGAAGTATTCTTCCTCTCTGTTCAACATTGGTGAGGCTGAACAATGTGTCTAGTTTTGGGCCCCACATTTCATGAAGGATGTGGATAAATTGGAAAGAGTCAAGCACAAAACACAAAAATAATTAGGGGCCTGGGAAGCATAATGTATGGTAAAAGCTGAAAGAACTAAGGCTATTTAGTTTGGAGAAGAGAAAACTGAAGCGGGATTTAATGAGTCTTCAAATACCTGAAAGCAATTATAAGAGAGGATGGAGATGGACTTTTCTCTGTGGCCACAGGGGACAGGACTAGCAGCAATGGCCTCAAGCCGCAGCAGGGGAAATTTAGGTTGGAGATCAGAAGGAACTTTCTGACTATGGCAATGGTCAGACACTGGAACAAGCTAGAGAATTGTGCAATTTCCATCCTTGGAAATTTTCAAAAGCAAGTTAGACAGCCTTTTGGCTGGGATGGTTTAATTAGGGATGATCTTGCCTTCAAGCAGCAGGCTGGATCAAATGACCTTGTGAGGTCCCTTAAAGCCCTACTTTCCTATGATCCTATATGCAGAAGGACATTTTCCTTAGATTTGGAATTCTCTTTGCCTTAAGACCTATAAAAGCCCTAGCCTGGAAATCTTCTGGATGCACTCTAAACCTTTCTTACTCATGCAGGACTTTTGCAGCTAAGGTTAAATTTTATGGTATTTGGGGGGGTGGGTAGGAATTATTTTATTATTTGCCATTTTATTTTAATATTTTATGTTATTATTGTAAGGTGCCTGGGCCTTTATTTGGGGAGGGTGGCATATAAGACAAATCCAATTAATCAATGAAAGTGTCTTAACCATAAAACATCTAACAAGTAACTTTTGCACATATGGCACTATGTCTCAGGCTGAACAATAAAATGAAAGTATTTATTTTCTTTAGGCATGACACCAGTTGCTTTGAAAGGATTTCAATGCTATTTCTGCAATTAAAAAGTTGGATTGCCAGTCATTTCTGTTTCCAATAAAAATTGTGTCCCTGGATCCTGACTCGGAGGATACATCTTCTCACTGATTGTAAAGGACACGCAAAGAACAACTTGGAGGCTTGCCTATGGGTTTTTTTTTATATAGAGTACTTCCAAAGCTTTTCTATTGTTAACCACAACTTGAAATGTTACAAGTAACACTCCATGCTAGCACTTTTGCCCATGGAATCATAAATTTCAGCTTGAGCCATAACTGGCAATGTAAAAATATAAGATTGAATAAATAAAGTCCTCTGTACAGAGTTAATGGGGACATTTCTGGAAATCAGGGGAACAGATTGATCACTGGGAAATGCCCAATGGAACAAGAGAAATAAACTTATTTTCTCTCTCTTTAGAAACAGAACTGCATCTAGTGGACACACAGTAAGATGACAGGACAGGAGATATGAATACCTGGAAGGCACAAGGAGCACATTTATCACCCCTTCAGAGCATCTGCCTTTCTAAGGGGATGGAGAAGTGCTCATTTGAAGCACTAAGAATTTCTGCAAAATTTTCAGTGTCATGAAGACATGGTGGGAAGTGTATATAGGGCCTGGTCATCCAGAGCACTGCAAATCATGGTAAAAGCATGTATTCCTAGCAGTCTACAGTCAGGGGGGCTGGTGTGCTGACATCTCAGTATGATTTGCAATAGCTCCCATCTTTGTACGTTCCCAAGGACTGAAGAGTACAGAAGAAAGTGCCAACTGGCTGACCCTCCATGGACCAGGTCCACCCAGGGATTCCCCCTCATGTGATGGAAGTGCAATGTCACAGCTTCCCTGGTGAGTTTTGACTCCTAACAGCTGATCAATCACACTCCCAACCTGGAGTTGATCTCTGTTCTCCTTAGACGTTTTCTTCTTTTAACTACCATAAAAAGAATTACTCTCACTGGGTACATGTACATAAGCGCGGAGGTTGCTCCAATGTGCTGGCAATTACCGCACTCCAACAGATTTCCCAGGTCTTGTGTATCAGAGTTTCTGAGCTTCAAAATGGTGGCAGGGGCACTTGAACTAAGGCTCATTCAAAAGAAAACAAAAGGGAAAAAAAAAAAAAAGAAAAATCACGTACTACAAAGAAAAACAGAATGTGTGTTGTGGAAAACATGAAGGACACCTCTTCTGACTCTGTGTCCTTTAAAACATCATCTTCAACGTGTTATAGTGGACCACTAAACATCTCTTCAGTCTTAGGGCACAGAATTCACCGCAAAAGGTGGAAGCATTGGTACTAGCAGGCTAATCCGTCATACCTTTCACTCTAACGAATTAGGAAATCACCTGAGCAGTACATACAAGTCATTTCAACGAATATAAATCCCACTTATGCTGGGCTACTTACAGTAACTGAATAACTGACTCAGTTAGCAACAGAAAACAGCTCTTGCTAGTTAATTCAGTTGCTAACAGAATGATTCTATAAAAAAATGAATTTTCTCCGTCTCATAAAAGTGCACGTTCACAGAGACACATGCACTTTATGATTTAAATGAGTAATACACTACACATCTGGTAACAACTGGTATTAGTTAAGAAAAATATCATCTGAGGTCAGATGGAAGTATTATATTCTCTGGATTTAGAGCTGCATAAATCATTATTGCCTAAATTACCATTTTTAATCTGTCTGTAACTTATGCAGCCTAGCTTTCCCCTCTCATGCCAAAATTTCTATAAATGTAGGACACGTCCTTACTACACATATTTTTGGGCATTTGTTAATACTTTAACATATCAAGATTTGTTAATATATTTAATCTGATTTTCTATTATTTTTAAGTTATTTGCAGTTTAATACATTCCTTAGCATTAGGCATATGGCCTTCTGCTCATCTGAAGCCCAAATGCAGATCTGCTCAGCATCTCCCAGTTGCTGCCAATGACACTATAATCTCATATCAACAAGACACATTTATTGTATAACTACACGGCATGTAATGCATTTTCTGTCCAATATACCTTTGATATAATGCACAAAGAGGTGAAAGTATGCAGATGTACACAAAGCTTTTTGACCAATAGCAACTTAAAATAATTTTAACAAAATGCCAGGCAATATATACTTTTTTGTTGTCAGTGCTCTTATATTCAGTGTAATCATCAGGGATACTAGTTTTCTGTTAAAAAATCTAAAATTCTCTAATAAAAACTCCAAAATTCTTTGGTTAAACCCCCCAAATTCCACATTTTTTGTGATTAAAATGAAATGTCACTATATATAGAAGTATCAACTGCATACAATGTTCTATTGATATATTTCTAATTTTAAAGCACTTTGGAAGTCTACCAGTACCTCAGTGATTATAAAAAAAATAAATTCTAAATATGTATATATTTTGGCACTTGATTTTGCTTTTTTTTATCATGGAAAATCAGAGCCCCTTCTGCCCCCTTTGCTCACCAGAATGCGAGTCCAACTGTGGCTGCTCCTCCTGTCCCATTCTTTGTGGCAATGAGCAGCCCTGATATGCCAGTGCCCTTCCCTTACCCATGCCATTGCCCCTTACTCCCAACCTACAACCCCCCACACCCCTGCCCTGCTAGTGGCCCTCACTCCCAAACCACAGTCCCCTATATCCCCAGACCTGCTGGTGCCTTTCATTCCTGACCTGCTGCTCCCTGTCCCCAGGTTCCAGTCCCCTAGTATGTGGGGAAAGGTGTGTGTGTGGGGGGGGCATAGGTGATGCCATAGGCAATATGTCAGGGAGGCATGAACAGGCATGTGCCTCCCCAGATTTCTGTACCCACAGTGGAGCATGGGGCTGCAGTGTGGCTGGACTGGCACTGGGCAGGCTGCTGCTCCATGCCACAGCAGGTGGGACCCAGTCTGGAAGGGAGCGCTGTGCCACTATGGCCACTCAGCAGCAGCAGCAGGACACAACTTGGCATCACCACTGCAAGCCACATGCCAGCTGTACTGTCATGGCTGTCAAGGTGAGCTCCACTGGAGGCACTATGGAGTTGTGCCCCCCTGCTGTTGCTGGGAAGGTGGGGGCACCTTGTCTTGGAGGCCATGGTGGTGTGGTGCTTGAGGTGGCAGCAGCACTAAGCCTGCCCAACCCACTACGCTCTTCTACACTGCATCCCACATGCTGGGCTGCAGAGGTGGCTTTTGCAGGTGCCAGTCCAGCCAGGCTGCAGCCCTGCCCTGGACCCTGTTGTAGGTGCAGAAATCTGGGGGGGCACGTGCCCTCTCCATTCCCTCCCCCCACACTGCTTATGTCCCCCCTTTCCCTCCCAAACTCCACCTATGCCCCCCCACATGGCCTATGCCCCTCCATGCCCCATTATCCCCTCCAGCCCCCCACGCATCATCTATACCCCCCTGCCCTGTCCACACGTCACCATGCTCCTCCCATATACTTACCTTCAGAGAGCTGCCTGATTGCTACCTGGCTGTCTTGTCAGTCACGTGTACATGTACGTGAACACATGCATGTCACCCCCTGCCTGATTTCCCTCCTCCCGCTCCCCTCACCCCCAAGCAACCACTTGCAGGCTGGAACTCTGCCAGGCTGCAAGGGAAAACCCGTAGTTTCCCAGGTTTTTCTTCATTAAAAGGCACATTTTTTCCATGGGAAATGGAAAACCCATATCCCTGATAATAATGTTTTCCATGTTCATACATGAACTGCACAAAGAAAAAATGAATATTATGCTTCAGAGGCAGCCAGACTATGTGGAATAAGAATGGGACTGAAAGGGAAGAATTTTTGAGTTTTTGCTCAGCTTTCTAATCAATTTGCAATATGCTTTGGACAAATCACTTAACCTTATGTCAAAGATTTCTCACTGATAAAACATAGGTCATTACCTTGTTTTACAGGGTATTACCTTGCTTACAGCATTACTGTGAATATTAATCAATCAACAGCACTCTACCATAAAAGCATTATTATTAAAGCTATCTCAAGTACAGTAAACAACTCAAAGAACATTAAAATAGAAGATACAGTCAGAAAGCAGCTCTCTTTGTCCCTACAGTGCAATTACTATAAATTATATCTATGCTTTACTGATGAGGAGAAATCATGTTAAATGAAAGTGGGTTCTCTGCTTAATGACAGGAACATCACTATTTTGCTTTAGTAATCTGATGTAGATGGTTGCTTGGGAACCAAATGACCCTTAGTCCTGTAGGGAATTGTTGGAACGCTCTACATTCTATGGACAATATTCAGAATTATTTACATCTTTTTTTCTTTAGTTTTATAGCTAAAGTTAACTGTATGCCATAGTGATGTTTCTAAAAGGTTTACGTTCAACTGTTGCTCTTTAGTTTAGTTTTGCCTGACCCTGATTCAATATCTTCTCTGTCATGTTATTTTATTTCATGTTATTTTATTTAACAGACTGACATTTAAAAATCTTCTACGTTGCAATAAACCCAGTTTTATTTATCAGCATCCAAGAAAGTGTCAATATATTTCCTGGTGAGAAAAGAACTCAAATACATGTTTGGATACTAATTTTGTTGAATTGGACTGAAGGAGAGTACTGACACATTTACAGCTAATTACAAGCCACATCTGAAGCTATATGGATTACGCAAACTGCTTTATTGAGCAATTTGAACTATACTGAGTTTATCAGTTTTGAAAAATCTTGTTAGAACAAAAGATTTAAGTCAGATACTTACAGGGTTATTTGCATGGTTAATCATATGGATAAACAACTAGGAATATAAGCTGTCTATAGTGGGCAAGACAGACAGGGAGATAAGATTCCTTGCTGTACGAGAACAAATCAGAACTGAGAAAGAAGAAAAGTATAAGAGTGGTGACAATTCCTTCAGAGTCAAAACAAGTTGTGCAATCTCAACTGTTGGGCTCTATTGACCTGTGCCACAATGACAAGACACTAGAGATACACCTGAAACTTTATCAGTTAGTTCCTCAGTTTTAAGTATTTTGACTGTATCAGGTTAGCTGAGGCCCTCATGCTACACTGGTACAAAAGCTAGAATTTGAGCTTGCCTCTGTAACTTTCTGCAGTAGGAGAGATATACAGTACTTCACATTGAAGCACCTGGCCACATGTTCAACAAATAGCATGATTAGAACAAGCTACAAATTTATGACACATTTTTTGTGGAATAACTTTATAGCTTACAGTTTGTTTTATCACACCATTACATTAATTGGTTGAATGTGTAGCTGGGTCACAATTTAAGGCATGATTAATCATGTCTTACGTTTAAGATGCAAATGGGTCCAGGGTGCCAGTAACTTTAAACATCTTAACTAAGAAGAAAGCAGATAGTTTATTGAAGTTGTTGCTTGTTTCTTAAAAGCTGTAACTTTCACCAAACTGACTTGACACTGATTTTGATGTTCTGTACAAGTGTACAACATCATGCGATTTGATTTCTCTCTTGCTCTACAATTAAGTACTGTAATATATAGTACAATAATTTACTCTTAAAGTTGTTAAAGGAATGATTTTTATGATACCTGTACAACAACAAAAATACTAAACATTCAAAATGTTCAACATACATTATATACCGAAATGTCGCTTTCATCAAATTTATACAAAGTAGAAATTATATGGGAAGTGCACTACCAAAGCCCATCTTGTTTTCTAGTTTCCCTCTGAAGGCTATTCAGATATTTACAGTCTAAGCCTGAGATGTTCATGTCATTTTCTTATGAAGTAGGGTCTTTATAAGAATGGAGAGAGGTTTTGAAAAGGATGCCCACTTGACTAGGCAGAACAGACACTGACAAGTGTGGGGGGAAAAAAACAAAACACGCTTTACTGGAAGAAGCAGCATGTTTGTTCGACTTGGCTCTACAGCGTCTAGATCAGGCGCCTCAGCAGGTCCTTCTGGTGCTTTTATCTAATAGTGAGTCAGTCAGGTATTAGATAAAAGCACCAAAAAACCCCACTAATGTGCCTGATCTACATATGCATTGAGCAAGCCAGCTCCAAGTAATGTGATGCCTGTTCTGGGCATGCATTGGTATTGGCACAGCGGTGCATGGAGTTTAAAGCATTTTTTTTTTACGCCTGCAGCTGAAGAGAGAAAATTATGTTTATTAATCTGTGACTCAAGCTTCCATCCCTCAGCCTCAGTGTCTTCAGTTTCACACACCTTCTTTTTCTGTCTCCCCCATCCATGTCTGTTTCCATTAACATTTCACCCTGCAAAAACACAATCCCTGTTCACTTCACTGCATCTCTTCTCCTTCCCACCTGACATTTCAGACTCCAAACATGCCCTCTCCCCTTAGCTCAAATTATTCCAGCCTGCCCTCCAGTCTTTTTTTTTAAATGCAGTCATATCCAGAACCCACTTTTTTCTCCTCATCTCATGTCTCCGTCTTCACAGTTAGTAATTTAGGACTTAAGCTCCAGGAGTCAAGAACAGTACACCCATACATAATTACAATCCCACTATTATAACACATGGGATAGCTAACCAGTCAATTGTCAATTTGCTGATGTGGAGAAGCAGCTTTACATCTAAATGCATAAAATGTCCCATATATTAAATCTGAAATTATTTGTAAATACCAAAAATAAGGCAAAAGTGTTGCTGTTCTAATATTCGTGAACATAGGTTTTTCCCCCCAAACCCTTTTCGATTACTTCTTAAACAATACCTGGTATGGGTCACCCTAGCAGCATATTAGGGTAATCAGATTAAATGCAGACCTGGTATAAGAAGATGCAATTATACTCAAGTCACCAGTCACACTTGCTTACTTTAGGCCTGAGTTTACTGCAAGTCATACCTCTTTTGCTTTTACTTAGGGATGATGGAGGTTTCACCATTCTTCATCTACTTCTTGGGATGCGGAAAGCAAGAGTCATCTGAGTAAAAGGGAAACTCTTTAATTATGTTAACCTTCATGCACAGAAAAACTAGTACAAAAACCCAGTGAAACCTACTTGTATAGCAATGGTAGAGCAGAGGTGAAGGGAACAGTAAAAGACTGGTCTTTGTGGATAAAGTATAAACCAACTCTAAGTGGGTAAAACTTACTATTTCAGGTTTTTTGCATCTATCTCAAGTCACTGGCCATCTCCTTCCATCTCCCCTCTCATATCAGGAGGGGATATGGAAGAAGTGATATTTTATGTAAATAAAAATATAAATAAGAAGTGATATTTTTTATACAGTAAAATCTCTGTTATCTGGCATCACCGGGGTAAGGGGACTGCCAGTTACATAAAAACTCTGGTTATCTGAAATAACCCGGCAGGGTTTTCAGATAACATGGAGTGGGGGAATCGGGGGTTGTGGTGGCAGTTGCATACAGAACAGCAGCAGCATGGGGTGGTGGGTGTGAGCTTTCCCCTGCCCTCTATACCCTACCCCACCTCTTTTCTGGCTGGTGGAGTGTGGAAGGGAGGGTGGTGGCGGCAGCAGTTGCATGCGGAGTGGTGATAGAGAAGGGTGCTGGGTGGCAGCAGTAACTGCTGCATGCGTGCTTTCCCCCACCCTCCGCCACGTCTGCCTGGCTGGACAGAAACTCTGGTTAATGGAGTATTCCAGTTGGTTAAATACCGGATAGCAGAGATTTTACTGTAAATTAAATGTTTGTATATTCCTTGATGCATCAAAATATTATGCCAATAGAGCAATGTTAATGACTTTTACTTGCAGTTTCAAACCCTTGTTTTATCTCTACACAGACTTCTTGCTAATAAAGACATGAAAAGTACATAATTTTTTGGTGTTTGTGGAAATCAAGGCAGCTGAGAGAAGGTCAGAATCAGGTACCTGAAAATGAGCTGTCTAGCTCATCACTATTCCCTTGTGGACAGTTTTCTATCTGAAAATAACATAGGCAAGAATAACAGCTCTGGCCAGCGACAGGACAGTGTTTTTTCTTAAGTTTTTAAATTTTAGTAAAAAAATAAATTAATGTGCTATACATCTGTTCTTCTGTCTAGAATTGCTATGTATCAACTTTTCAAAGCATTATTATATATGTTATTTATATAGATGTATATAAAAAAATATTATATATATTATATACAGATAGAGACTATACATATACTTTATAGAGAAAAACTACATATTATAGTTATTACAGTATACATAAATAATATATATATTGAACTGTGTGTGTAAGGTCTAATTTATACCAAAAGGCTTTGATGTCTTTGTTTTTCACATCAGACACTTTCTTCCTATTGTTATATTACTCCTTTTCCTAGAGTCTTCTTTCTACATATGTGATTAAATTAAAAAAAAAACCAAACTATTACAATGATTAGAAAAATGATACTTGATCCAGAATTTGAGTGAAGAAACCTTCTCTTTGGTAGGATATATTATATTCTTTTACTATATACAAACATATACACAAATCCCTATAGCTACCTATATTTCTGAAGTTTTTTTTTCCAAACATGTCATCTCCAGAATTCCTCATTCCCACTTTTTATTTTTAAACACATACTGCACACTTTCTTTGGTATTGGTTTTGCTAGTGAAAAGGAAATAGAACCATAAAAACCTATTCATCCTTTCTGCAAGAAAAATACAACTTAATTTAGATCAGATTCTATTATTATTAACAGTAGCAACCAACGATACAGTTCGTGCAGAGGCTCTTCACATTATGTATAATTTAAGAGAGTATGGGGTCTGCGGTTTCAAGGGGCCAGATACTGCTACAAATTTACATAATATCAAAATGTCATAATTTATTGATGAGGAACACTATTAAATAATAGAGGTGATGCTCTCAGCAGTTAAAATTGTGTATAATACACAAGGCAAAACATGGGTTGAAATAGCAGTTTAGGTCCTACTTACACACTGAAAAAAGCTAATGGTTTTATTTTCATTTGAAAAGCTTTTAAAGGCTTGGAAATATGATACTTAATTACGTGCCAGCGATGGTCAAACAGGGTATGGACAGCATTAATTTCTAGTGTTACAGAGCGTCTCAGCACTTTGCATCACTACAAATATTTATCACTATGCGGGTGTGAGGGCCTTCCAAACCCATGGTTGAAGAATTACCTCAATGGCATGCTCTCCAAACAGAGAGATAGGGGAATGCTCCTTTGCTCTCCACACTCTCCTGGCAGACCTGGGCATCAGCTGGATCCAGGAAATGATCTTCTGCTCCCTGCTACTAGGGCTTTTCCTGGTGTTCATGTTGCAGTGCTGCCTCTGCAAGAAAAGTGAATCTTCCCCTTGCCCCTTAGAGTTGAGGCAACAGGAATCTACCAGGGCTCATTAAAACCTTAAGGCAGCAAAGTGAGCTTGATAGGAAGCCAGCTGACCCTGACTGCCACCCCCACCCCATGTCACTTGGTGAGTAGGAGAGAAGAAAGAACATGGGATTGCAGGATGCTGAGGATTGTGGAGGAGCCCACTGTAGTGCTACATTTAACTGTACCAGCATTACATGTAGTACTACACAAAATGTAGTCAAAAGACAGATATTCTTCTTTGAAAGGCTGATTTTTGGTAGCATTTTCAGTGTCTTTGTAGTACCATAACCAGTTGTACTCTTATTCTTATATCCATGGCCATGTATAGTTACACAATGCTTGAACTGGGAAAACTTGTGGCTAGCTACCAGTGTAAGCAGCGAAAGTCCATGCATGCGCCATATGCCTAGAGGTAAGTGGTTTATAGGTGGTTTGAACTCTCAACGTTAATGAAGTCATGACCTATTTTAAAGGTCTGGGCATGTGCAGTGTATAATGGTAATGCAACTGAAATAGTTTAAACAAATTGGACCTTTTAAGTATTGCCCAGGTTTAACTTTGATTGGATATTGTGAAAAAGGCAATGATTGGACCATTGGGTGGTTGACAGCTGGTGTATTTATTTAGAAGGCTATAAATCCTGTCCAGAGCAGCCAGCAGGGGCTCGGGTTCAGCCTTGGCCTCGCTGGACAGTTCTGACTCCGGGCTCTGAGGATGTGGGAGTTCATTGAGTGCACCTGGTCATTGGGAAGCTACATTTGGGTAAAGTATCATCCTTTTCCTATTTGAGGTGCTAAGTACCTAAGCAGGGAAAAGCTGGAAATCCTCAAGGACTGTCAGAGGCTTTCTCCTGCTGGCTGGGCCCAGGGCGTTCTTGCCTGCCATCTTTAGTTTCTGGGTTGTCTGTGAAGTTGCATAGCAGTTAACTATGTAGTTACTGAAGCTCATTCTAATGTGTTGTTGACTTGTTGCATGACCAGGGACATTGGGTTTGGGATGTGTGTTGGGTTATTGTCCTGTTGGGTGTATTTTATTGTGTTGTGGCTCAGGTGTTATGGGACTACTGCATTGGGTAGTTGTTGCGCAGGTTCTGTTGTGTAATACATCTTATATTGCTCAATCTACCTGTGTCACAGTGTGTAGCTACTCTTTCTAACTCTGAGTGGGGTCGGGCAGTAGATCAATGCTCAGGGAAATTAACTAACTCTAACGCCTCAAACCTGGCTACTTATGGGTCACAGAGGATTAATGACCCTCTGGATTAATTACCTAATTAGTATCCCCATGGATGGTCCTTTACCAGGACAGACACAAAAGATCCTTCATGACAAAGAAACCCATCTACAACATCCTACAGAAATTATCACTTACATTAAATGGGTCTTATAAAAATACTCCAGATAAATCACTCTTTCAGCCCATCATTTATTATGTTAATTTTTAATACTAGCCAGACAGAATTGATATAATTCATAATAATACCCTCACAAAAGTAAGGAGAGCAAGACTACAATAACATTACTTGGCAAGCCCTGTTGTTCACATGCAGATCTACACAAGTTTTTCTATGCTACATTTTGAATAGGGGTATGCGAAGTGGGCCCTATTCAATTTGGATTCAGCCTGAATTGGGGCAGTGATTTGATTAGTTGATTCAGATCAGTGTCCCCGATTCAATTTGGCTAAATCTGAAGATTCGATGCTGATTCCAAGATAGACATAGCTTTAAAAGTTTTTTCTACATACTTCGAGGTACCAGTGCAGCTTGTGATCACTGCAGTGCTCAGGCAGCTGGAAGTGTCCCACAGAAGTGCAGGGGGGAGCCCTCTATGTGCTAGGTGGTGATGCTGGAAGTGGACCAGAAGTACATCCAGTCCCCTTCTGGGTCTGTTGGGGAGCACACTGGGGGGCCCCCCTATGCCTCCATGACTTGGTAATCAGCTGCAAGGGGACCCTGGGTGTTCCCTTCAGACCCAGGAGGCACCAGTCATTGAATTAGTGGGGCTCAGGGGGCCCCCTGGTGTGCTCCCTGGCAGACCCGGCAGTGCTTGTAGTCCACTTCTGGGTCTGCTGCTGAGTGTGTTGGGGAGCACCCTATGCTTCTGTAGGACACGCCATGCGCTCCAGCATCTCAGCATTCACGAGCCCCTGCTACCTAGAGGTATGCAGGAAAAACATTTAAAGGTGTCTCTATGTCTGAATCTCTGAATACTTCCAAATCTCTCTGAACCAAGTTGGAGTGTTCCAGTCTGATTTGGAGAGATGAAAAGGTCCTCTGATTTGATTCGGATTGGGAGACTGTGCCACCGAATCAGGCTGAATCTCCGCCAAATCGAATCAGGGATCGAAGCTTCTCACAGCATTAAATTTCAATGCCAAAACACAAATGAGAAAAATGGGCAGACCAATTAGGACATGCCAATTTCTTTCTTGAAGTGGCTGAATTACGTATAGTTTCTACTTCATTTTTCCCCAAAAGTGCTTCATGCAGCACAAAATGATAACTAATAGCCTATACAATATGCTAAAACTACTGAAACACCTTTCAGAATTTTTATCATCTCTTTTAATATATTTTCATTCTTGTATATTTGTAGAAGCCACTCAAAGAAAATGTTTTGCTATCCACTGATGTCAGTTACTTTACTCCAGATTTGCATTAGCACAAATATCAGGTACTGAGTAGAATCCCAAAAAGAAGGCAAACAAGAGAAAGGAAAAGCCCCGAGACTATTTGTAGAATACAAGGAACAAGAAACAGGAGATGGACTGATGAAAATGAAAGAAATGAGCACAGAGAACAGGTAGAGAGCAAGCAATATGAGGCAATAAGAGGGGAGAAAGAAACAAATAAGGAATACTGCTGAGAGGGACAGCGCTGAAAGAAATAAAGAATTGGAAGAAGAGGAAGATGCTTTACAATTTGATTAGGGAGGTCTGCCTGCACAGTCCTAGGCTTTTCCCCGCTGGCTGCTCAAGGGGTGGGAGTGTTGCCAGACCCCAGACCCCTGCTAGCACTCTGAGGCAAGGGTGTGTGTGCAGTGCATGCATCTGTTGATGATACAGAGCATTTCAATCTCCCTCCCTGCTTCTTTATACAGCCTGCAACAAACTACTAGGTGAGTAAAACAGCAAGGGACTGATAACAGTGATTATCACCTCATTAGCAAATAATACGTTCTCTCTATTACTTCAATTCTTAAACAGCTTACCAGCTGACCTGTTGATTAGCTCCAAACAGCCCTAAGAGGTCACTGTGCTGTCTGCCTGTCTCAGTGAAATTGGAGGGACACGCACAGAAACACTTCTCAGCATTAGCTAGCGTACCACATGCCTGGGGTCTGTGGGGCTGGAGTCTGTGCTGTAGGAGATTGGGGGAGGGGTATCTCTGCTTGAGCAGTGAGCAGAGAGGTGGAGTAGAACAGGGGGAAGCTAGGCAAACTATGCTGTGTCTGCAGGCTCTACCAGAGCTCCAACCAGGGAGCAGAGGGGAGGGGCCAGCTCTGCTATGGAACAGAGAGCCCTTCCCAGCCCAGAGAACATGCAGGGTTGCTGGAGTGTCTGGTTTATCTGAAACCAGCAATGGGTCTTGGACAGACATTGTATAAACCAGTTTGAGCCAAATCAGTTAAGTCTGATACTACATTCAACGAGGTTTATCTCAAATCTGTTTCAGCCATTTTCAAACTGGTTTATGTGCACTGAATATCTGTTCTGTTACAGGTTTAAACCAGTTTTTGATCATTTACACCAGTTTATGTGTAATGTCTGTCCCTAGCCATTATGTTAGGCCATGGACAGCCAAGTCAGGGTCAGGAAAAGCCAGGGAGTTAGAAGCCAGGAGATCTGTCCAGAGAACCAAGTCAGAGATCCAGAGAATGAGGTTATAAGTCTAGCCTGGTTAGGTATCCAGGAGGTCAAGCTAGAGTCAAGTCAGGCAGAACCCAAGGTCAGGTATCCAGAGAATCCATCAGAGCCAGCAGCAGCACAATCCACAGGTGTAGAGTCCTTGGCACAGGGCTCCACCATGCTGCCTAGATTGGTGGTTCCCAAACCTTTCCTCACTCCACTTATGGTCCCATTTCCTCAGCATGACCCCTTTTCCTCACCATAGCCCCTCACTCCCATCCCATAGCTTCCCATCCTCACGACTCCATCTCCTGATGTTGCAACCCCATTTGGGGTCGTGACTCACAGTTTGGGAACTCCTGACCTAAACTCTTCCCCTTCTGTGTGAGGGGGCTTATATGGGAAGAGGTACGAGGTCAGCTGACCTTGGCTAGCCAGTCCAGTAGCAGGGAGTGGGCATCTGCCTAGGCCCAGATGGAGTGATCTGGACATATGTGTCTGGCTTAGTGTTCCAATGGAGAGGTGGGCAGATGTGGGTGAACCACTGTGCTTGACAGAACAAGGCTTGGGTACAAGGTCATGGTCTGACAAAATACCGGTGATAACACTTTCCCTATGCCACAGTGGAGAGAATTGGCAGTAGCACCAGCTGGATCCTAGCACCTGTTTACCTCTGACCTAGGCTGGGTCATTCCAGCCTGAAAAAGTTGCTAAGCAATGATTTAAAGAAGAAACTCACAATTTACGTTCATGGATTTATTTATGCACTTCCATAACAGATATCTTGTCTCTTTGTCAATCCAAGGGAGAGAGTGGGGTTACTCCTTTGACTGTGTTTATGTTATGGTTCTATAATTGGAGTAGTTCTGGCTGCTGACTAAAGATTAAAAAACTTAGATCACATTTTGATATCTCCAGATTGGCCACTGTGCTACTACTTCTAATGGATTATTTTCTCCTTAGAGACATCACCTGTTTCCTCTTCCATATATTTTTGGGACAGATACCAATTTGTTAGACTAAATTAACAAGCTTCTTGTCTAATAGTTCTTTCCTAGCATATTGTAAGAAGTTGAAATGAGAGGTGATGGGGATTTTCTTGACTCCTGTGAAATACTTCAGATGTTTTTAATTCAACTCCAGCCAATATAGAACTTCCTGAAGAGCAATTGCTTTGTGTTGGGAATACATCCAATTACCCCACACAGCAGATATTTAAGAAACTGTTCTTAGATAGCAAAGACCCTTGTACTGCAGCATAACTGGAGGCGTAACTTCCTCCCAGCTTCTGCAAATGATTCAGTCTATGCACTATACTTGGTCTTTAATATACTTTGCATGACTTAGAAGGATGGGCACACAAACAAGTTACTCCAAGCCAGAATGTGAATTTATAGCACTTCAACTATCTGCGGTGACTTCCTGTGCGCTTACCCCTAACTCTGATCTAAGATCTGTGATAAATGTGACATTGCTTGCCCCATTTTCATTGAGGGGAAAGCTAACCTTACATTTACTGTGGAATAAGAATGTGCACACAGTCAGTTATTTCTGAGTAGCTCATGCTCTGAACACAAGCTGTTACTTGACAGTAACTTTTCTGTATACTCGTACTGTAAGGAAAAAATGCATGAAAACCCCCTGCAAGTAGATATAATGTAATCTTGATCAGCAAATAATTTTACCCTTCTTTCTTGAATATGAGTAGCAGGCGGTGTTTACTTACACGGAAAACAAATACATTGTATGTTTGCAAATATGCCCATTTGTATCTTAATATCAAGAAATTTATTATGAAATGCAATTACCCCTGAAATGCTTAAAGAGCTCACTGGGCTTTAAGGAGTCAAATAGTAGTTTTCTATATTTTTATATATTCCTTGCTGTGACATCTTTGAGAAGAGATTTGATTCTCATCTTTCTGTACTACTAATTTCCTTCATATGGTGAAGATTCAGACTCCTGTAAACTGAACAGAGTTTGGGTTGGGAATCAAACTCATCTGTCATATGGTTAAAATCACCCCATGTAAACAGCCAGAACAAAGTTTATATATCACTTATGTCCAGCTTAAACTGCATGAACTGTGTGATTGCTTGTCCTTATACTGGCCCCCAAAACATAGGGAAGGATTTTATTTACAAGGTGCTAACCAAGGGTCACTAAATCAGTCAGTTACACAATAACTGAGATATTTTCTAAAGCCCTTTGGCTAGGGACAGACATACATAAACCAGTTTCAAAACAGCTGAAACTGATTTAAGTTAAACCTGTTTGAATGTAGTATTAGACTTAACTGATTTGGCTCAAACTGGTTTATGCAATGTCTGTCTCAGACCCCTTGCTGGTTTAAGTTAAACCAGAGTCCCCCATCATCCCAGATGCTTTGCAGCCCTGGGCAGGGCTGTCTGCTCCAGAAAGCAGAGCTGGCTCCACCCCTTTGTTCTCTAGCCAGAGCTCCAGTGGAGACTGTAGGCACAGCAGGGTCTGCCTGGCTTACCCCTGCCCCACCCTTGTCCTTGCTGCTAAAGCACAGATCACCCTCTTCCCTCCCGCCTCCCATTTCCTACAGCATGGACCCCAGGCCCACTGACCCTAGGCATGTGGTATGGTAGCTAATGCTTAGAGGTGTCTGTGTTTGTCTCCAGTTTCACTGGGACAGGCAAACAGTGCCTGGAGTCTTTTCTGGAGCTAAATCAACAGGTCAGCTGGTAATGCCCCTCCATTCCTTCCTTGGAAAAAACTGTTTAAGAAGCGCTTGAACTAATGAGAGAGGCTTTTGTTTTGTTGATGGGATAACACAGTGTTTATCAGTTCCCTGCTGGCTCCCTTCCCTGTCACATTTGCAGAAGCAGGGAGAGTGAGATTAAAAATATCAGCATCATCAACAGATACATATATGGGTCTGGCATGACTCCTGTCGCTTGAGTAATGGGTAGGGAAAAGCCGGGAATGACACAGGCAGAGTGGAGGTTTACACCCCTCTCTAATCTGAGTGTCCTGCTGGGGCCTGGCCATGGCATCCCGCCCCCCCTCAGCTCAGCACTGGAAGGGATGGGAGGGCTGCTCTAGTGCCCGCTGGCTTCTAGACTGAGCCACTGCAGGCATGTGCCTGCATTTTGTCAGTCCAGAGGGAATGTTTGTGCAGTTGCAAACCAGTTCAACCTAGACAGGTTAGACTAACCTGCAAAGATTGAATCGATTCATGCTCAGGCTTTCTGAATGTCTGTCCTTAGCCTTTAAATTTAGAATTAAGTGCTATTCATTGTCTCGGCTTCTGCTGGTTTCCTGTGGTGGGTTTGTGGGTTTTCTAAAAAATAAATTGGTGAGAAAAGATGTTTTATAGCAGTGTTGAAAATTTTTTTTATAACTTTCATTGTATCCTTACAGCTAGTATTAAAATATACAAGCAAAACAGAACAGAATGGAAAGTGGGAACGGAACTCCTGCAAAAATACCACAGGGTTTAGAAAACTCCGTAATGATATTGATCAAAAATTCCTGAAGATTCCTCATTATAATTGATCTTGAAAAATCCAGAGAATTAATTGATGCCTCATGAACTAATCATAAATTTAATACCTTTTGTTAAAAATTGAAAAACTAAGGCACAGAAATGGAATTCTTAACTAGACAGACCAATTTCTTATTGGATAGATCAAATAGCCTCAGAAGCATCATTACCATCACATTTTAAAAAAACCCTAGATAATATAGAAGGAGTTTTAAAAATAAGTATATCAGGAATGAAGGACAAACCAGCAATGATATAAGCTCGTTATTTGATGACAATGGTAAAATTGTTAATATGGAGCACAAAAGTCATGAGCATTCAATAAATATATGTCTTTCTAAATAGAGAGTGGAAGAAGGATCAAACACTTGTGTTATCTGACAATGGAAGAAGAAATACTTTCCAGTCCACCAGTAACCCAGGCCAATGCCAACATGTATAAACCTTTAAAACTCAGATATTGCAACTAAAATACTATGAGTTGTTCGAGGTGATCTCTCTGGCCTGTTGCTGTTAGTTTTTAATAAATCTTGGACTAGTTGGGAAACTTCAGAAGACTGGAAGTGTGTTATATTTTTGTCACTATGCAGAAGACAAGCAAGATGAGCTGGATAACCATAGGAAGCTTAGCCTGACATTAATCCTGAGTAAATTAAATGGGATTTAATTAATGCAAAACAGGACTATAATTAATACCTGTCAGCCTGATAGGAAAACTGATTTTGTCAAAACAGACCTGATTTCATTCCCTGAGATCAAGCAAACATTTTTAACATATTTGTCAATGAATTGGAAATAAGTAGAAAGTCACTGGTGATAAAATATGCAGCTGAAGAGAAAAACAGGCAGAGTGGTAAATAACAAGGATAGGGCAGTTATACAATCACCTGTACCATTTTAGTTGACTAGACTAATTCAGATATAATGCAAACTTATACAGCGAGCAATAAGGGTTGTGCCTACACAATGAAGGAACATATATTGTAAAGTAGTGACTCTTCATTAATGGGAGGATTGGAATGAATGCACAGTTAGCAAATCTGTAGGTAGCTGCAGATGCTTTATACCACAGGATTAGGATTCAGAAAGATCTTGATAAACTGGAGAAATGGTATAAAAGTAATCAAATGAAATGGAACAAGGTCAAGTCCAAACTCTTGCACTTAGGATGGAACACTTGCATGAACAAATAGAGGGGCAGGAATTAACTAGCTAGATTGCACAAAAGGACTTGGCAGTTATAGTAGACCTGAATATAAGCCTTCTTGCAAAAAAGGCCAATACCACACTGGGCTGTATTAGTAAGTGTCACCTGCAAGTGAAGGGAAGTTTCCACTGTATTCTATACTGGTAAGGCTTCATTTAGAATATTATGTCCAGTTTTAGGCCCTGCACTTCAAGAAAGATGTGGAAATAGTAGCAAGAGTCTTTCAAGAGCAACAAAAATTACTAGAAGTCTGGGAAATGTGATCATGAGGAAAAGATTATTTAGTCCAGAAAAAGAAAGAACAAAACAGGTATTTGATAACAGTCTTCAAATACCACATTATCTCTTGTTACAAACAGGATGGTGATAGACTTCCCCGTGGCTGCAGAAGACAGAACAAAGAATAACAGTCCTAAATTGTACAAGCACATTTAGGTCAATATTAGGAAAAAGTTTTACATTATGAGGGTGGTTATGAATTAGAACAGATTACCTAGAGAGGATGTAGAATTTCTCTATTTGGAACCGAAAGAGAAACTTCAACAAATATTTGTTTAGGATGGCTTAAAGAGGGGTGATCCTACCTTGAGTAGGGGACTGAACAAGATGAGTCTGAGGCCCCTTCCAGCCTTTATTTTCTATGACTATGAAAAGCCCCCAGGGCCCAGAGTGGACAAACAGCTCCTAGTGCATTCCTTGCAGATGCACAAAGAATTAATGCAATCTTTGGATGTAGGAAAAAGGGAAGCATTAAGCAAGAGTAGAGAATTTTACTTTGCATTCACACTTATAGGATTGCTGTTTAAATAAAGTAGGTTGAAAAGGTGGAAAAGGGGCACAAAAGGGTCACAAAAATGATCTGAGGGCCAGAGGAAATGCTTTACAGTGAAAGTCTTAGAGAGTTTAGTCTATTTCACTTATCCAAAAAAAATTCAGAACAATTCAAATGATAAATAAAGCACTAAGTTTTAAACAATGAGGGTGATTAACCACAGAAACAAACTTACCAAGACAAGTGTTTGATTCTGTATGACAGAATGACTTGCTAGAAAAACTGCTTTAGCCAAGTAAGTTGTGCTTCAGTGGACACATCTACATGAGACACTTACTGCACAGTAGCCTAATAACATTGCGCAGTAGCATACTGGGCAAAAACCATGCTAGTACACTACTGAGCAGTAATATTAGGCTACTGCACCGTGATCATTATTAAAAACGCATGCACCAGCACTACTGCACAGTAGTGTAAATTACTGCACATTGATTTAGTACTTAACCTAGTACTAAACTTAACGTGAGTAAGTAAGGTGCATTAATGAACATGTAGATGTGCTAAGTGACATTCAGATTATGGGCTCAGTACCAGGTAAAGAAGGGTCTGTGTAAAGGTGATGTATAGTAGGTGCACAAACTGGTCTCTTCCAGCTCTAAACTCTACAAGTGCTACTCAAAGCTAAGGAACTAAACTAGAATAAATGCAATAGTACTACATCATTAGGCAATCCAATGATTTCGTTAGAATTACAGATAAATGTCAGGAAGGAACCTCCTTAGGAAGTCATTATATGGTCATCTCCTCCTACTCTACTAAGGAGAAAAGCTGGTAAAACAATGACTATTCACACTTTTTCTTTTCTTCCAGATGCATTATTTTATTAGGTTGACACTACACGTTGAGGCATACTGGTAGAACAGTTCTGGTCATTATATAAGCAGAGGAGATCTCTTGAGTAAGAAGGATCTCCTCCAGCCCAGGCTCATTAGATTATAATTGCATTGTGACACTGACCCTCTTCCCTTGAATGCAATGAATCTGTTTTATTAGTGCAACACAGAAACAAGCTGTAGCTCAGTAGTCTGGCCTCTCTAATAGCTGTCCTGGTCCAGTGAGGTTGATTCAGAACAAGACTATGCCATGCCTGTCTCACATACAGAATGATATAGCTTAGTATCTTTGTTTGATAGGCAAGATATACATATACCTGACAAAGCAACCTTCTCTTACATGATTGTGGCAGAAGGAGAAATCTCTTTTGTTTACTTTGGACTGTATATATAATTTGACAAACACCATGCTGCGTCAAAAACTGGAGGTAAGGTCCCATAAATAAAGTTCCTATTTAGCAGCTATCAAAGCAGGCTTCCAGTTGGAGGACAGAAAGAGTTTAAATTGGTGGTGCTCAACCCTTTTCACTGGTTGGCTAGATCGACAGTGCCTGGTCCAAATGGTCTGGATGATTGTCCCAATCAAGTGTTTGGGGACAGTGCAGCAGCCATCATCTGGTCATGTTGTGCTGGGCAGGGGGCAGCCTAGCTTGAGCCATGCCCCTTGGGCAGGGGAAGGGGGTTTCACCTGGTTCTGAACAGGATGGGGAAGGGAGGGACATGACCCAGCCCTGTAGCTGGGACGAGGGCATGGCCTGACACAGAGGGAAAGGGGGCATGACTCAGCCCCAACCTGGCCCCACAGGGGAAAAAAGGGAGTGGCCCAGCCTCAGGGGGAGAGGGGGTATGGCCTGGCTCTAACCAGGCATGCAAGGTTTGGAGTTTGGGAATTTGGCAGGGGTGAGGGGTGGTCGCATTGATAGTCTCTGCTCCTCTACTACCATATTTTCTGACCTGTGAGGAGCACTGTGAGATAGATATACTGGTTTAGATCAGGGCACAATCTTCTACCCCCACAGGCTCAACAAGTGGCATGAGGTTGATTCACAGGCTGAATCACATGTAGGATCTGTGCATGAATGCAGCCCTGAGTGCCTGGATTTAGCCACATGACAGCCATTCATCCAGATCTAAACTCATGCTGGCTTGACCACCTGAACCTGGATCCAGCCACATGCTGGTGTGATTTGGCAGACAGGCCCACATTATCTGGCCCATGGGGTTCCCCACTGATTACAAATTTGGTGGCAGGGGAGTAGCAATTAATGCTGCCACTGCTTTCCCACCACCAAATTTCTGGACCCGTGGAGAGTCCCTTGGGTCAGATGCCATGATCTGGCCGGTGGGCTGGGGGTTTAGCATCCCAGGTCTAGGTGGCTGTTTCAGCAAAGATCATTTTAGTAATGGAAACTTAGCTGGATAGGATCTTAAGTTGTATACAATCCTGAAAAAGGAAAAAAGACAGGAAAAAGTAAATTAATTATGTAAGAATTTTAGAAGCAGCCCAAATTGACTTTTAGCTGAAAAAGACATATGAAGAATTTGCTCCCTTGATGTCAACTCTTTGGAGGTAATGGACAAGGGAAACATTATAAAATGGCTTCTGTCTAAAGTGACTTCTTAAGTTTTGTAAACACAGCCCTTTCTGGATTTGTTATGACCAAGTAAACCCATGGGTACTGTTCTCTCCTAAATTATTTTCTGTCTAGCCAAGCTTGGATAACTGGCTCAAGGGAATACAAGAGAAGACAGATAGCGGCATTTGCATTTGAAAAAAACAGGATGTCCACATTTGTACATACCCAGGACTTTGCGCATGAGCCAAATGGTGACTGCACTGCCACCTGCTGCCAAAGAGCAGAATACGAGTGAAGACAATAACTGAATGCTTGCTCTCAAAAAATACTAAAACATGAATAATGAGAAATTACTTTTATTGTTGGGTGTTTAGAATGTTAGTGGCACTACCAAACTAAGTCATGAGCCAGATCTTCAAAGTTTATGAGATTAATAAATAAATGTAGAGCTCTTTATATTTATTTTCTGTTTCTGAGAATTCAGGGTTCATATTTTATGACTCTGAAACACCATATCGGCTAAAATGTTGCCACTGACTTACGTAGCACCATGACTTTCACCCAAAGTACATTATGGCATCATTTATCTGGGAAAACTTTACCTGATCTTCAGAGATCACAACTGCTGGGAAATTGGCTCCGAGGTCAGACCCAGAGAGTAGTAGTCAATGGTTGCGAATCATTATGGCACTCCGTGACCAGTAGTGTCCCCCAAGGCTCTGTCCTTGGACTGGTTCTCTTTAACATCTTTATCAATGATGTGGACAGATGTGTCAGAAGTGCACTAGCTAAATTCGCCGATGACACTAAACTTTGGGGCATAGTGTCCACACCTGAGGACAGGCTAGTGACCCAGGCTGACTTGGATAAACTTAGTAAGTAGGCGGATACAAACCTGATGATGTTCAATACCAATACATGTAAGGTACTCCACCTTGGGGGGGGAAAAAACGCAGCATAGTTATAGACTCGGCAGTGCTACACTTGCTAGTATCATGGCTGAAAGAGACTTGGGGATTATGATGAACATGAGCCACCAATGTGATGTCACAGCTGGTAAAGCAAACAAAACTCTGGCTTGCATCCATAGATGCTTCTCAAGTAAATCTCAGGATGTCAGCCTCCTGTTGTTCTTGGACTTGGTGAGGCTGCAGCTGGAGTACTGCATCCAGTTCTGGGCTCCACAATTTAAGAAGGATGCGGAGAAGCTTGAGAGAGTCTAGAGGAGAGCCACATGCATGATCAGAGGGCAAGAGAATAGGCCTTATGAAGAGAGGCTGAGAGCCATGGGACTCTTCAGCCTGGAAAAGCACAGGCTCAGGGGGGACCTGGTGGCTTCTTATAAGTACATAAGGGGTGTACATTTTGCTAAAATATTTAACAGCAATAATAACAATAATGATAAACGGTACTCACATATATAGTAATTAAACTAGGTTTCTAAAAACACTGGAGGTGCATTGTTCTTCCCTATCTGCTAGATTGTTGGTATGACTTATCAAATTTGGTATATATTAGTTTCTGTATGGAAAAAAAAAAGTATTTAATTCCAGCAGAAATGTAACCCTTTGTATTATATCTAGTGCCTATAGCAATTATGATTTAATCATCCATCTCAAGTCCTCTCAGGATGATGCACTACACATTCTAATTCTCTTGGTCCTTTTGTTAACATTTTAAGATAGACTACTAAAGGCCTCTGGAATTGTCCTACCATCAGTATGCTGATGATACCCAGCTCTATGCTTCCTTTTTCATCACATCTAGCTGGTGAAGTTTCTGTGCCTTCACAGTCCTTGGCAAGACTGAAATCTAGATTAGAATAAGAGGCAACAGCCCTATTCTGGTGAAGATGGTGTTTATCAGACAGATGGAATGGGATGTTGTGAGAAGGTTTTTAAGTACTGCATTGGTGGGAGTACATCTCTTGTCAAAATGGTTTACAATACTGAAATACTTTTTAGAAATCTTCATTCACCTTGACTCTCATGGGACAGTTTTATGCATATTAGGAATGAAAAGAATCCTAAATATAGTCTACTTCTTTATGGAAATGGTAAAATTATAATTAATAATGCAAAAAAGGCAGAAATGTTCATTAAGTATTTCTACACTATGTTTGGAAAAAAGCCATGATGTAGTCACCAAATGACAGATGAAGTTATTCTTTCCATGCCTTCTCAGGAGAACATTAAAGAGCTGTTAGTAAAGGCAGATATTTTTCAACTGGCAGGTCTGGAATACCTTCATCCAGGAGTTTAAGAAGAGCTGGCAGGGGAGCTTTCTGGATCATTTAATGTTTATTTATGGTAGTCTTGGAACACTGACTCAGTTCAAGATGATTATAAGAAAGTTGATGTGCCAAAATTCACCAAGGATAAAAAAGATGAACTGTGCAATCCAACACTGATTCCACGCAAAATACGGGAACAATTGATATGGAACTAGATTAATAAAGATTTAAAGGAGAGTAATATAATTAACAACAAGTGGTATGGGTGTATGGAGATCCATTCTGTCATACTTTTATGAGATTAGAAATTCATATAAGGGCAATAGTTTGATGTAATATATATCAATATCTGAGAGGCCTGCTACCACATACCACAAGACACACCAAGAAACCAAAACAACCAATTTCAGTATGGTACACATTTAGATGGCTTTTAAAAACTGACTGATAGGTCTCAAAAAATATGTACAAAGAGTGTTTGTTTTGGTGTTGTACCGGAGCTTATTGATGACTCGACATTACTAACATTTTCAGAAATGGCTTGGAAAAAACAAAATAAGTACTTAGTAAAGATTGCAGGATCACACAAATAATGGGGAACAGGCAAATATTGAAGCAGACCAGTCACCAATGCAAGATAATCTGGATCATGTGGTAAGCTGCACACAAGAATATTCAATAAGTCCAAGTGTAAAGTCAATAATTTGAGAAACAATAAATGCAAGCCATAAGAAGTGGATAAGGAACTTGAAGGTCAGAGTGGATAAATCAGCTGAACACTATGACGTGGTAGCCAAAGAACTCATACAGTCCTTGGATATGTAAACAGGGGGATATTAAGAAGAAACTGAGAGGTTATATTATGCCAGTATCTGACACCAGTGCAACCTGTCGCAGGGCACTAAGCTGCCTGCTCCTCTAAGAGCAGAGATTGCCTGGGGAGAGAGCCCAATGAGCCAGACAGGAGCCCAGGTGCAGGTTACCACGACAACTAGCTAATGAGGAAATTAGCCGCACCTGCACCTGGTCAGTTGGCGGGAAGAGGCAGGGCCCTGGGCCCATATAAACCCCAGGACTGAGACCAGGCAGATCAGTTCCTTGCCAGCAGCTGAAGGGGAAGGAGCCTCCAGGGAAAAATGGCTCAGAGACATAGCAGCTGTCAGATACGCTGCCCTTAGTGTTAATGGGGCTCCAGGAGCCCACAAGCTACCCTTGCTTACTAGGCACTTAGCACCAGAGGAGAAGTTTTACTCTTTTAAAAGGGCAGAGCATACCCTGAACTTTTGGGTTATGTTACAGCCTGGGGGCTCAAGTTTGTTTGCTGTTTGATAACACTGGTGGTTTGGGTGAGGCTACTGGGGAAGGAGGAGGCCTCACTGGGAGGTCAACTATGGTGTGGGGACACCAGTGCCAGCGTGGGCGCAATAACAAGGGGGTGACCAAGCCCTGGTGCCAGTGAGGCGCAGAGATTGGGCTGCAGAGATCCTGGGCAGTGACAAGGGAGCCGAATTATAGCAAGGCCTAGGCAAGACAAAGTCAGAACCATCTGTGAGGCTTGGGGTATGGTAAGCAGGTGGTTTGAAGCCACGCATATAGCCCAGAAGGCTGAGAGTGTTGCAGGAGACATCTACTGTGAAGCAGGATGCCAAGGGGTCTGCAAAACCCAGGGTTCAGTAGGATCCAGCAAGACTGTGTCCAAACAAAAGATCAAGGGCAACCTCCCTATATTAATAGTACCAGCAAGATGTGGTGGGTGAGATAGAGGGTGCCTGTTGGGCAAGATTGGCATGGTTAAGGAGCCCTGGGGATAACACAGCCACCCCTAGGGACCCCACTCTGTTACAAACCAGTAGTGGAATACTGTATTTAAGTTTAGCATCCGTAATTCTTGAGAATGTTGAAGAATTATGGGGAAGAAATTAAACTTCATTAGCTTAGCCCTCAATGCTAATTTGGTGAGTTATACTGTGATAATTTCTACTTAGTATGAGGTAAGATCATGCACATAGGCAGTTACAGCACAGCAGCTGAGATGCAGTAAAGTCCTAACCCAACTTCTTCTCTACAGTACACTATTTGTCCATATCCTCCTTACCTATACGGGGAAAAAGAAATCTGATAATGGCTCTTCAATCAAGTGGGTAAAGATGAGATCTGTCACTGGATGATAAAGTAGGTATATTCAAACTTAATGTAGTTTTTAGTGAAAAGAGAAATGATTCACTGGGGAAGAAGCTCACCAAGTTTTGTGGTGTATTGTATTATTTATCATATGAAACTTTACAATCATGACTGGATATTTTTCTAGAACAGGAAGTAAGTCCTGGGAGGCCATTTAACCTATGCAGGTCAAACTAGATAACTGCAATAATACCTCCAGATCTTATGCTGTAATCTAGTTTTTATTGCCAAACTGCCACAATGTATCCTTGGCTCTACCCTTAGAAATGTCCTTTTGTGCAGTGTGGGGCACAAAATTTACACCGGCACTCTAACTTTTCAACACTTTCTATTTTGCTTGGTGTCATGGACTCACCCCAAAAGTAGGAATATTTTGGGCTGCTTATGGAATGTTATGCATAAATATTTCCCTAAATTAGATTTACCAATATAGTGTTTAGTTTCTAATATATTGATAACATTAATCCATATTCAATTTTATCATTTTTATGTTTTTATGAACCAACAATCTTTGATACGAATGTATTTTTATAAAAGATTGTCATTCTGAAACATAACCAGGTCTGTGGGCACTCAGGGAATCAAGGTGCTGACCAGGGTCAGGATGGGTGAGCAGAATACAAGGACAAACTGGGTCAGGAAACCAGGAGGTTAAGCTAAGAGCAGGGTCTAGGAGCAAGCCAGGTCAAGAAGGTGGGAGATCAAGCAGCAAGCAGAGTCAAGGACATGAAATATTTGGGTCCAAATATATATATTTCCTAAATGCAATTGGATCAGGAAAGATACCTGACCTGATAAACAGATGCAACCTTTAATCTTTAAGATGTAACAGTAAGTATACTGTTGTAGGGAAGATAACAGAGTACTCGATGAAACAAGCCTGGGCTTGTAAAAAAACATACACTGTATCTCTTGGATTTAGTTGATCTATAAGGTGTGCATATACCCTACCTTCTACTTAAAAGTTGCCACGGGAGTAAGTTTCTACCTAAAGATCCCTGGGCATGGGGTGATTTAGTCTCTTGGCTGCTGGAAGCTGGGTAGTGCAAGCTGACAAGTTTTTGGCAGAAAGCATTAACAGGTTCAGAGAGCCAACAGCCAACTAAATCATATCACCGTCTTCTTCCAAATTTCTGGTTGTTCTCATATTTCTATTTTACTTTATGGTCACTGTTTTTATGATTTATTTTGTTTATGTAATAAATATTTTTGCTATTTCTTTATAATTTAATGATTACCTATGGTTAAGGGTGGCTTTGGAGCAGCTGGCAATTCCAGGCTAGTCACTCCCAGGGGATGAGAATCTATACTATTTTCACAAACTGGACAAAGGCACAACTCTTTAAGCTGGCAAAATGTCATCTCTCAAGAGTTGGCAAAGACTGGATGAGACAGGTGGAGTTGAAGTGCACTAGACTAAGAAGCTGGATCTCTGGCAAAACTCGTCTTGACCACTGAGAATAAGCAACAAAGCATTTGGAGCTGAAGGACTCTGCCTGAAGGTGAAATAACTTCAAAGCTGTTTTGTTTTGTTGTTTTCTTTCTTTTTTTTTTTTTTTTTTTTAAGTCTGGCTAGAAGGGTACACAGAGGGAGACTATAGGTACTAAAGCAATGTGCCATATTAATATCAACTATTAACTCCGATGTTATGGAACCAGGCCCACAGAAATCAAAGCAGATTTTGGAAGACTTGTCACATACTTTCTAATACATTTAAGTAAATGTTGCTATCAAGCTGGACACTTCCAAAGATTGCCACTCTTCTATCTGTCCCATACAAATTATGTTTCTTTTTTATAAGTCCTTAATTTTTTTTTTCCATATAATGAGTACTTTTCACTAGAAGGGCACAAATTCCCTATAAGCCCATCTGAGATAAAAATGCCAATCTATAGTACTCTGCTTACTGATATCATAGATGAAAACATATTTGACACATGTGCAAGCTTCACTGTCTCTAACTTGAAATAAAAATACTTGTTACTAGTCACTTAATTCTTTGCAGTTTCACCTGAATGGAAACAGGTATGGAATGTTTCTGTTTCTCCAGCTTGACAATATGACCTTGAACTTCTCAGTTTAGTGGTATTGCCTTGGCTTAACAAGGGAGATTTTGGACAACTGCAGACCCTTCCTGGTGGATTTCATAAAGAATTTGTCTGATACAGAAACAGACATTTTCTAAGGAGGCAAAAATATTGTCCTGAGTTTATTAACAGATACTAAATCTTCTAACATTTCCTGATAATTGAGCCTCACCTGCCTCATATACAATCATTTAAAAGGCATGTTTATAATGGGACAAAAGTTTAGTTGAACTGAATTTTTTCAGTTCAGTAGAAAACCTTTTGGGAAACTAAAATTTTAGAATAACTAATAGATGAGTAGAGAGGTGGTTAGCTATGTTTGTCTGGAGGCAGGCAGAATGTAGGGAAGGGTGGAGCCTCAGAGATGAACCGGCTCTGGAAGGGATAAGCTTGTGTAAGCAACAACCAATTTATTTTTTTTTCCAGATATCACAAATGGAATGATAAAAAGGTTTTATATAGAAGGGGAAGGGAGAGAAGCACTGAGAAAAGAAGAGAGAAAAATTGAGTTGATTAGATCAACTGAGAACAAGAGAGTTAACAACTTGAGGGTCAGTTGAGTTAACAGCTAGGCTAGGCAATCAGATAAGAATCCAAAGTGCCTGTTGAGACCATGGTTGAGCGCAGCCCTATCTTACATTCAAGTTGTTTTTTAAACGTCTTTTGTTTAAGTACAGTTACTTTTGTGGTAACAGAGGCCATTTTTACATGTGTTCCTGAAGCAGCACCAGGTGCTTTTAATTAGCAAGACGTGCTAATTAAAAGCGCCTGCACATCACATATATCAGCAGCATAGTGCATCCCTGCACTGAGAAAATGGTGATGGTGTACTTTGAACTAAGGCACATCCAATGTATTTTAGTTTAAAGCACACCGCCACCATTTTCTCAGCAAGGAGGCTTGCTGCACTGCTGAAACATGTGACATGTGAGGTTGCCAGAATGTGTCAATTTACGTGCTCAGAGCAGGCTCCCCTAGTTTCATAGTTGGCAGAGTCAGAAGGGACCTGAGTAGATCATCAGGTCTGACCCCCTGCCATGGGCAGGAAAGAATGCTGGGGTCAAATGACCCTGGCTAGATGATTATCTAGCTTCCTTCTGAAGATAGGGCTACGCTCAACCATGGTCTCAAAAGGCACTTTGGATTCTTATCTGATTGCCTAGCCTAGCTGTTAACTCAACTGACCCTCAATTTTATTTTATTTTTATTTATTTTTATACAATAAGCAAATCTTTGTTTATTTTGCAAAATTTTGGACAGAAAGTCATTCTTTTAATCTGGTGATATCTGAACTTTGTAAGTTTGAGTGGGAGCTCCCGTAAAATGAACATGAAAGAACTAATGCCCACAGGCAAAGAGCATATTATCAGAGAAACAAACAAAGTGATCAGATTGATAATACAGTAAAAACTTGCCTAATATTTTTTTTAAAGTTCAAAGGTCCCATTTATTCTTAAACTGAACACATGCATACTGTGCTAATCATGTCATTAAGGCTTCAAAGGAACAGCTTGACAGACTGCAACAATAGTAGAGGTCTACAGTTAAGTAATCTTTTGCATTTTTCTGAATCGGGGCTTTAAAACGTACACAACTCTTACATCCACTCTTTGCTTACTCAGTCTGGGATTCCCATAAGTGACATAATTCTTTTTACTATAGAAGCTGGTAAGGCTAAAGAGCTAAACTAAAAGCAAACATTTAAATCACCCCTCCAACAAGACTTACTTGAATCTCTGATTTACATCTTTGACTTAAGAATAAAACCAAAATCATTAGGCAACCGCCATATCAGGTTTTACACATTTTCCCTTCATTGGTCAACACAATAGGAACTGAAAAAAGTCAGACTTCTCATACTGTATTTAGCAAGTCCACAGTTCTTGCAATACACGTCACAGAATCATAGAAAGTGGTACTGGAACGGACCTCAGCAGGTCTAGTCTAGCCCCCCTGCTCAAGGCAAGATTAGCTTTAACCACCTCACCAAAGTGCCTAATTTATTCCTAAAACTATCAACAATTCTGTTGCATGACTACAACAAAGGAATGTTGCACCAGAATACAGGTAACAGATATGAGGGCAATGTCAATGTCTCACTGCTTCAGGGGTCATTCAATATACTCAAACATATGGTTTAAAGGTTCTGTTCACATCAAATTTAAATTTAGCTTTTAGGAGATTAAGAAACTCAACTCAAATAATTCTCCTATAGAGGACTTGTATTTAGTATCTTAGGTTCAGGTGATGCCCTCACAGAACAATCCTAATGGCAAGAATGGGGAAGAGAAAATGTTAAAGTTCTTAAGAAGTTGCCTCTGGACTGACCACTCTAGGTTGGGTATAGAGGTGAGGCAGAGTCACTGTAGATGCACAAGATAAACAAGGCAGTTGCCTAATAATGCACAAGAGAGACTTGAGTTAAACACCAGCTCTGGGACAGTCTGCTGTCTTTAGTTTCTGCATGACTGATTGTAAGAACTTTGGTGCCAGGGTCATATGTTCTGGGAATGTCTCCTCAGAAGAGGATTCCACAGCAAGAGCAGGGTGAACCTGAAATGTGGCTCTTGGGATTAGGTTTCTCTAATTTGGGATTTTCATTATACCCATATTTTTTGTATTTGACAACAGTGTACGTAGCACTGTAAGCTTACCTCATCTGGTAACCACTGCAACTCTCTTTTAGACATGAAACTACAGGCCAATTCTATCCATTGTTTTCAAGGAAAAGACACAACATTCTGGCCATGTCTACACAAGACACGTTACTGCGCATTTAACTAATCTATTGTGCAGTAGTTTCATAGTTGGCAGGGTCAGAAGGGACCTGACCAGATCATCAAGTCTGATCCCCTGCCATGGGCAGGAAAGAATGCTGGGATCAAACGTCCTTGGCTAGGTGATTATCTAGCCTCCTCCTGAAGACCCCCCTATCCCCCCGAGTAGTAAAGCATCACCATCTACATGTTCACTGGATGTTCTGCACATTAAACTAGTCTAATGTGCATTTTCCTAGTACCAACCCATATAGGTACTAGATAAATGGGGCATTAGGTAATGAACAGTGGTATCATCTACACATGCATTAACTCCAACCTAGATTTGCTGTGCAGAAAGTTACTGCACACTAAGGGTTTTTGGGTAGGTGTCTACACATGCAGGGATTGATTAGGGAACAGATTTACTCCCAGGTCCCTACAGCCCTGGAATGTGCCTCTGCAGCCACCAGGGATAACTCCAAACTCCAGCTGCAGCTACCAGCACCTGGCAGCCATCTCTAAGAGCCAGCCCCACTCTCTACCCTCTGGTCAGCCTCCTTCCTGCTCAGGACCAACAGAGACAAGCACATAGACAGCACATGGCAGCTTTCTCCATGGCCAAACTCTGCCTTCCTGCACTATGGGTGCTTCAACCTTTGGCCCTGGCAGTGATGAAAGCACACTGGGCTCCTGTTGGTTGCTACGGTTGCCCTGCTGGCCCACTGTACTGACTGTTGCCTGGATTCCAGCCATCTCACCTCACCTGGATCCCCCCATAACCAGTATCCACCTGTCCCCTGACAGTGCACTGTCCCAGGGTTGCTGCTGCCGCCAAACATCTGCTGCTGTCAGGGATGCCAATGAGGGGCTTCTTGACACTACTGCTGGTGCTGCTGTTGCCCTCCTGGACCTCCAGCCCTGCCACCTCTGGGCTTACTGTGCCAGCCAGCACTGGTAGCTGCACCTCATCCAGCACACCTGGGATGACAAAACAATGGATGACACATTCCAGCTGATCCAGGCCACCTCCTGGAACTTGCTCCACCAGCTCTGGTCCCACTGACATACACCCAGCTCACCCTGCCAACACCCAGCTGGCCCTTCTGCTGCTGAAGCTGGCCATGCACACAAGCCTTTGATATGTCAGCCACCTGTTCAGTGTGGGCAAGGCTACTGCCAGGGAAGCAATTCTGGCAGTGTGCAGGACCCTCCAAGATGTAGTGGTGGACACAATTCACCGTATCCATGACCCCCTAGGAGTGATGTTGGGATTCTGTGCACTGGGATTCCCCCAGTGAATTGGGGCCCTGGATGGGACCCCACATCTGGGTCACTTGCCTGCCTCATGGAGACCATCCCTACAAGTCACTGGGGATTTCACTCTGTGGCCCTGAAGGCTGTCATGGACCAGCAGACCACATTCACCCACATAAGTGCTGGCCAGGCGGGAAGTGCACCTGATATCCTTGTATTTCAGAACCCTGATCTGGTAGGACTGGTGAAAAGTGGGCGCTTCATGGTGGGAGTCCCAGACCTTCACCTAGACATTCGCATGGTCCGCCCCTACTCACTGGGGACCCTGCCTACCCTGGATGATGCAGCCCCACCCTGGCCCCCTGGACCCCCACCAGGCCAACTTTAACAGTTCCTTGAGCTGGTCCCATGCCCTGGTCGAGTGCACCTTTGGCTGCCTCAAGGTCTGCTGGCACTCCTGTTCATCTGCCTCAAGGTCGCTTAGAACAACCTCCCCCAGGTCACTGTTGCAGTCTGTGTGCTGAATAACATTTGAGAGGCCTGTTCCATGAGGCCTGGGTGGAAGAGGCATGGCAGGAAGGGGTTGCCTGGCAGTGGGAGCACCACTTACAGTGGCAGCGGCAGGTCCTCCTTATTGAGTTACCAGGAGAGCCATATGTCTGCCAGTGGAGATCAGGGCACTGGGTGTGGAAGGCTCTAGCTAACCACCTCCTCCAGCACTCCCAACCTAGTCCACTTGCCCCGCTGCCTACAGACCCCCTGCCTACCCCCAGCACACTTTAATGGCATACATGTATCCAAAGAAGAAATCTTTATTCCCCACACATCAAACAACCCTCATCCCGCCCCCTCCATGCATAAAACTCCCTCCCTCCTCTCTCTGCAACAAAGAGAGCCCTTCCACCACCCACCAATTAAAAACCCCAGTCTCAATGAAAACTATATACAAAGTAGATTTTTTTGGTGTTCCAAAGTTCAGGCAGCCAGAATCCCAGCCTCAGGATGGGATGTTCCCTCACGGGTGTGCATGCCATGGCACATGCAGCAGACTTGCCCAGGGACAACGGTGGCTGCTTATCGTCTGGCACAGGCAGCTCTCTCTCTGCTAGAGGTCATCCAGAGCCAGCAGGGACACCATGTGGTCCTGTCCCTGCCATTCGCTGCTCCAGATCCGTGCCAGCATGGAGCCATGCTTAGCACTGAGCCTGGGTGGTGGTGGACCCAGTATGGGGGCTGGGCTAGGGGCTCCTCCCAGCTGGAGGTAGCAGAGGACCACCTCCTAGGCCTAGGCAGGGGCCTGCTGCAGGGTGGTGGGTAGATGCCTGGGGGGCCTGTGTGGCTAGGGACAGGGGCCGGGCAGTGGTGGGCATAAACGAAACAGCGGGCCCAGGATGGTGTCCAGGACCTGACAGTTGTTGTCCATGGCTCAGGATGTGGGAGGAAGAATCTGGGGCCAGAATTGCCCAGGCAGGCCAGACAGGGAAGAGGGGCAGGGGTTGGGTTGAGAAGGCCCTCCTTAGTGTCCAGAGCTGGTGTGGCTGGCAGCTTGAGGCAAAGGCATGTGGCTGCACCCGGTGTCCTCGGTCTACAGTGTGTGGCATGCAGGTGCTCAGCCAGGGCCCCCTCAGGGAGGAGCCAGTGCTGCTGAATGCCAGTGGTGACACAGCTGGCTGTTCCTTGTGGCAGGGCCTGGAGCTGCATAGCTGCCAATGCAGGCACTGGCCAAGGCCCTCCCGAGCTGCTGGTGGAGGCTGCAGCTGAGAAGCTGGGTGGGGCAGGATGGGATGCTGCATGCCTGAGGGTCCTTCCTCCAGTGACATGTCACCAGAGAAACTAGGGTGGGGTAGAGGCTCAGGCAGGCTGCTTGTGCTGGTATATGCCACAGTTGCAGACTAGGTCCCAGGGCACCAAAATACCGGTCTGTTGCTGCATATAAGGCACGATCCTGTGGGCAGAGCTAGACCAATGATTGTGGTCAGTCACAGAGACCCACTGTCCACAAGGTCTTGACCTTTATGTAGCACTGCTGTGCTGACCAGCCATGATCTTGCTCCTGCATTCTGCTCAACAGGGCCTCATAAATGTGGGCAATTGAGCGCCCGCCCCACTCAAATTGGAGCAGCACTTCTGCATCACCCCAGTGTGCCACGAGGTCACCAGTTTCCTCCTGACTCCAGTTGGGGCCCCAGGTAGAGGGTGCAGGCATGTGCATGTGGGTGGTGCCAGGTCTGGATAGTGAGGATGGGGCCATGTTGGCTCCTGCAGCTCTCTGGGCCCCCATGCAACTGTCCCAGTGTTGCTGGCCCTGGGCAGCTGCCAGCAGCACCCAGAGGAGAGGCATGGCAAAGGACTAGCAGCTGCACAGTAGAGGCTATGCCCTGCAGCATCTGCAGGAACAGGGCAGGCTGCTGGGGGTGTGCAGCAGGGCAGTTGGTGTTGGCCCTGCTGCCAGAAGCAGCATGCAGACAGCCCTGGGGAGCTGACAGGGCTGGCCAGGGGCTTAAGCAGTGTGCATCACTGTTCAGCAGCCACCAACAGGCCTGACAGTAGTGCCCTAGCAGCTAAGTGGAAGTTCAGTACCAGGCAGCACTGCTGCAGTGCTGGGAGACAGGCACAGCAAGGCTGTGGCCTGCTGAGAGGGACACACAGGGCCTGCAGTGCCCTCAGGCTCCCTGTGGTGTGCCCAAGGGCACCAAATGTCTGCAGGTTTTTATAGCCTACAGACAGACAGCCCAGCCCTGGAACAGGAGAGGCTCCTGGGCTGTAGCCCAGGGGCTGGCTTCAGGCTGGTCCCACAATGGCCGGGCAGACCTGAGAGCAAACCTGCTCCTGGGCTGTGTTCGCAAATGCGTTACTGCGCAGTTACTAATCATAATTAAATTTGCTAAGTGCATTTGTAGGTAGCAAATTTAATTGTGATTAAGGGTTTTTACTGCAAAGTAAGTGCATGCACGTGTAGATACATGCGCTTACTGTGCAGCAAACTAGGCAACTACGCAGTAACGTGTCCGATGTAGACAAACCCAGTAGCGTATGTGTAGATGCTGACTGGGAGCAATTTTGCTCCTGGTCATCCCAGAAAGCAGGGAGTCACTGCTGCCTGGCTAAGCCCCATGTGTGGAAAGCTGTGCCGGCTGCAGGGGCCACTGTCTCCTGGCCACGTGCATATTGGGACCAGTCTCAATGTGAATGGGGCAAGAGCCAGCTTCCCCTGTGGCCAGTACAGCTCTTCCATCACCATAGGCACAGCATTCCTAGCCCCATGCTAAAGGTGGGAGCCAGATGCCACTGCAGCCGGCCCAGCTCTCCTGGCCCTATGCACATCATGATTATCCCCTGTGCCCCCTTCCAGCCAGAGCCTGGAGCTTCTCTTGGCTGGTGCTGGGGAACAGAGCAGGGCAGGAGTGGCCCTGGACCAGGCTGCTCCTGTTGGGCACAAATCTGAACCTGACAAAGTACACATGCATACACATTCCTGGGTGTAGTTTACTGCACCTTATTTTACTGTGCAATAACCTTACTGGGAATTAATGCACATGTAGACACCCCCTCTTTCTATGCTGAAAATGCAAAGATGCCATGGGAGCTTCAACCTGGTTGATAGGATGATGGGAGGCACAGAGGCAAAGCAAAGGCTAATATTGACCCAAACCCAGAACTCTTATTTTTGCTCTCCACAGGATGACTCATATGAGAACTGTATTATTGGGTCAATGGCCAAATAAACTGCTGAGCTCTAATCTCTTTCCTGAGGTACTAGAATTACAAGGATTGAAAATGCTTTCTAAAATTCAGTACCATTGGGAAAATGCTTGAGGAGTACACTCTTAATGAACCAAAGCTATAAAGCATGTAGCTAAGTCTTTACAAGTAAACTCTTAAGCATCAGAATTAGTTATCAGTTCTATGCTGAAATGAACAAATCCCCCAATAAAGTGTAATAATCTTTGTAATATCCAAATTTAAAAGTGTATAAAATCTTGTATCTATGCAGCCAATACACCAGAGAAGAGTCAACGTTATGCCATTATAAAGACATGCGCTCTGGTCATATCCTGTTTCACAAAGGGAGAGCAGAAATAAGCAGAAATAAGAACTAAGTAGAGGCAGCCTCACCTCTTCCTGGCACTTGGGTGGTTGAGCCAGGGCTGTGCCAGGCAGGCGGTGGCAGCACTGGGAGGGGGGGTTATCAGGGGCAACAGTGAAATTTGGGGTGGCTGCAGCCCCATAACCCCCTCCCAACTGCCACAGCTGCCCATCCTGAGCCCAGTCTCCACCGAGAACAGCCTGGTGCAGCCCCTGGCTCCAGCCTGCAGCTGCATCCCACCCCGTGCAGATCTGGGGCAGGGGCACATGCCCCGCTCCCCCGTGCCTTCCTGGGGTGCATGCAGTACCCCCTCCCAAAGAGCCACAGCTCTGTCCCGTGCCCTGCCCAGTTACCGCCTGCCCCTGCCCCACTCCCTCCCTCACTGTGGGGGCATTAATCTGCCCCCCATGCTCCTTCCCCCTCCCCTTCCCTTCACCACAACAGACATACCAGCTGCATGCAGCTGTATCGAAAATCAGATCAGTATTGGCCGATATGCCTCCTTAAAAATCAGCAGTATTAGCCCCCAAAATCTCTATCTATAATAGAGATAGAAATAAGGATTATGCTAAGTAATAATGGCTTCCTACCAATCTGAATACAAACTTAAATATCCTTGCCAGAGATCAACATCTGGCTTTATCTTTTAAGTTTTAAATTAGTGACTCCCCCTGAAACATTAGAGAGTCAGTTGTGAAGCTATTGTGCTTTTTTTATTCTGGTAAGTAAATGTATCAGTACTACCCTCTCTTCACACTACTTTATAATGCATCATTCATCTGCAATAGGCACTGTAGTCCGACAGGCTTACTAAGATTTATCAACACAAGTCTTACCCTACCCTTTGATAAGTAACAGGATGTTCGGCAGATGGAGATGCTGTTTATGTAGTTAGGTTCTATCCTCAGTGTCATCTTAAGGAATGAGATCTACAGCTTGTTTAAGTACTGTGTAAAAAGTATTTCCTTGTATCAATTTTTTATATTTTAGAAGTACCTGACTGACATTCTCTATACCAGTGTTTCTCAACACATGGGTCACAACCCAAAAGTGGGTCGCAATAATATATGAAAGAGTCATGAACAAACTTTAAAAATAGATCAACAACTTTTTAAAAGGAAAAAACACTGGAAACTGGTTTTTTCTTTGCAGGATGGAACTGTGACAGCCTGCAAAAGGCTACTTGAGCCCCCCCTCTCACCCCACACAAAGCACCCCACCCCATGCCCCACATACTGTGGGCCTAGGGTCAGGAGTGAGGGGCACTGGGTTGGGACTGGCCATCAATATTTACACATGGGTCCTGGTGCAAAAAAAAAAAAAAGGTTGAGAACCACTGCTCTATACTGAATCTACTCTTGCTAGCTTCTCTCTAATGTAACCAGAACATTTTGATTAGTCAATGAGAAATATTCCAGACCCCAATGACACTAAATTTTATTAGAATTCTGGTTTTATCCTGAGCTTAAACTTGACAGAATGGTTGACAGTTTGGATATAACAGCTGTAAAATGTTGCCATCAATTTGACATGCAAGAGGTTAAAAAAGAATTCTCAATGTTATGTATGCACAAACGAAAAAAGGCTGAGTTCTAGAAAATAAAAATCCAGGCACTTAGCTCTTAAAGCAGACAAATGTGCTTTGATTCTGAAACCAGAGTTTTGTAATGGCTCAACTGAAGGCATGTCTTTTGTGGTTTCCACAAAAAAGAAGACAAGACTGTACAAGTTACCAAAACTGATTATGAACAGGAAAGCTGTTTCAGGTTACTTGAAATATTACAGACTTTTCCCAACAGTGCTTTGTACACAGTTGACCCTTGTTATAATTAATGGAAAATGAAATTTTAGGGCTCCCACATGCCATGGTTGTACCTCAGTTTCTGGTGTTGTTTAAACAAGATATTCACTGGAATCTCATTAAATTAGTTGTGCTTCATCTGAAAGACCATGCCCATTTCAGACAGCTTTCAAGTTAGTAAGGAGTTGCACACATATAAAGCAGGGGACATGAAGCCAGTCGAAGGCTTTTAACTTGTCCAAACAGGTATCTTAAAGGAACATGTACAGATCTGATCTTGATCTGCAATGCTACAGTTTGCTCTTTCTGTATTGAAATTATCTTCTCTGTCCTGCTGACATCCTATCCCTGAACAGTTCACCTAGCCCTAATGGATTCACTCAAAAGTGTCAAATTATCTATAAAAAATTAGCTGTTAAAGCGCACTGAAATCAAATCTAATATATATTCTATCTATGGACTCCTACTTACGTACTCAATTAAAACAATAAAAATAAAGCCCAAAGCCAAACTGCAACCAGTAGTTAATGTTACGTTCCATAAATAGAGCCAAAATCTGTCCACTGTTATCCCAGTGGTCATAGTGTTGTCAAACTGCAGTCTTTATTTAAATGACTGGATATGGATTACACTATCTGGTACCTAATTTACCTGCATAAGAATTAAAAAACCCACCCAGACCTCATAAGCGTTTTATCTGACATCAAAGCTCTCTCTGTATAAGCCACTGGAAGGGAAGGAAGGGGAGAGGCTCCACATTAAAGAAAAAGACAAAAAACGCCCCAGCAATACTGCTCAATTCCTTCTGGGACTAGAATCTAAATTTCATTTAATACTTTAGTACTGCTTTCAGATGGCTAAACTTTTCCAAGTAACTTTCTATTCTGTATCCTGGAGATACTTCCCATTATGCCTTGCCCTGAGGGGTGTCTATATACTTATTCTAGAGTTCACCTAATTTTCCTCCCAACAGAATTATTGAAACATGCCAGAGATACCACTGCTAACTATTCCACAGTAAAGGAAAAGAAAGGAGGAGTGAGGGCTGTGCTACTGAGGGCCTTATCATACTTTACACTGTGAGCCACACAAATATTGATCAGTGTTAGTGCTAGCTTGGAGTTTGAAGCAGTTACACCTTTAGTCTAGAAACCTTCTCTAACTGTCCCCAACCTGCACATCTGTGACTTGCCACTAAAGGGCTGGTGAGCCAGGACAGGTTTCAATCTCTGCTCTACCAGCAAGGGTGAGAGAGATCCTGGGATATTGGAGGACTTCAATTTGGACAGCACATCTGTGGGGAGTGGCCACATAATGGAACAGGAGCTGGGTAGAGTGTATCAGAGATAATCCTGCTCTGGAGTGGTGTAGCTTTGAGCTGCGTAATAAGTGCTTAAAGCCACTTTAATGTGGACAATCGGGGCATTAAAAGCCCTGAAGAAGTTGCCAAAAATTATCATGCAACAAGGCCCGTAGCTAGTTAGAAAAGTAGATCAGAGAATGTTGTATTACGAGTTCTTGGTTCAGAATCACAGAAAAGATGGGCCGAAAGAAACCTCAGCAGGTAGCACCTAGTCTGGTGGTTCTCAACTTTTTTTGTAGCAGGATCCATTTGTAAACATTGATGGCCAGTCCTGACCTACTTCCTTTCACTCCCAACACACTGCACTCTGCCCTCAGGCCCCTGCTCCCTGATGTGAGGGGTGGGTACATGGAGGAAGGGCATGTGTGTGACACATTGGAGGGAGAGCAAGCAGCTCCAAGCAACTCCTTGCAGGCTGTAACTCTGACAGCCTGCAAGGGAAAAGCCTTGGTTCCTCACATTTTTGCCTTTAAAGGAGAATCCATTTAAAAAGTTTGTTGACCCATTTTTAAAAGCATGTTCATGACCCTTTCATATATTCTTGTGACCTACTTTTGGGTCATGACTCACAGGTTCAGAAAAGCTTATTTAGTCCACTGCTCAAAGCAAGCTTATCCCCATCCACCCCATACCATGCAAGTGCTTGTCTATTCTTAAAACTGCAGAAACAAATACAACAACCCAAAACACCAAAAATACTCTAACTTACCACAGGTAAAAAATAAAAAGTTCCAAAAAAATGTAATAATTGGTCCAAAATTCTCAGTGTGCAACTAGAAGATAAATTCTAAATATCACTCAAAAATTCACAATTACATGGATTTCTATGGAAGTATATATATTTTAAAGGATAGCTTCAGTTACAGATAATTTACACTGCAGAGTCTCCAGAAGCAAATGCAAAATGATGATGTTCAACCAGAGTCTTACAAATCTCTTACCATGCAAGCTTTGGGTTTGGGCACTATACTCAATAGAGAAACAGCATATCAAAGAAGTCTGATCCAACGGTTCATACCGCCTCAGACATAAGGCAGAGACGTAAGAAAAAGTACAGGTTTCCTTCTTAAATGGCCATTATATTCAATCCTGCAGCAATCCTTACTAACATACTGTTTAACTGGCTACCAACAGCATAAACAGCAAACCTCAGAAGGAAGCAGCTTCCTGGATCTTTCCACCTATAGACTGGAGACGTTTATAATTCTTATTAAGGATGTTCAAGAGGTTGGGTGACTATTAGGGAAGCCTATACTTTTGTGTCAGGTATCACAATGGCCTTCCTCTTTTCCTGCTTTGCAGAGTGGCTTCTCATCTTAGCCATCTGATCCAGAGAGATTAAAAACTGATGCAGTGCCCATCAAATGAACATTTTTTCCACCACTTTCTCCCTTTCGATACATTTGTGTATTTGAAGACCATGCAGGGTATTTTTCTTAATTCTGAAAATACTTAAAGAGTTAACACAATCATCTATAAGCTTTTAAAATCTTGGGTAAGGTTGATAATCCTAATAAAACTGATGAATCATGACCTGCAGTCTCAGCAGGTAAAATTACAGGTAATAAAAATCACTGCTAATAGTGAACTTGCATGAAAGAGTAATTGTGCATGTTTACTATTAGCTATCAGTCAGCTATGAGCTGAGATATGAACTCTATTATATGAAATCTAATTAAAATATTGGGATTACCATCTTTTCTACATTTAAAATTACAAATATGGGTTTGGATAATTTTCTACAATTAATTGTACTTTTCTGTCAATAGTTTTGTTGAATTATACATATTAAATAGATTATTAATGAGAATTCAAGGGGGTGTGTCCATTATTCTTCAAGCAGAATCAATAAAATAAATGTCATTGTAATAAAGTGAGTATTAAACTTTAATTTTATAATGCTTGGTCTGGAGAAAATCCTATTATCTGTAGGAAGATACATTCTCTTTTATTTAGAACATGATTTACAGTTGACTTTTTTCTACAGATTTTATGAATAGACATTTTTAGGTGTCACATGTGAACTGCTAACATCTGCATCGATGAAAGTGTAAAAATGAATCTTATACAGGATTATAACTATTAGAGTTTTTTAAGAGCAGTCATATACATATAAATAATTTGATGCTCTGATAGCTTTTGAAGTACAGTCCAATACAAACTTCAAAAGATAACAACTATTTAATTATTGTGCAACTAACACAGTTCAACATTAAAGACTGGTTAGAGTAGGCACTTGAGATTAAAATGCTTTAACATAGATATAAAATATGGTTTTCCCTTCTGTTTTGTTCAGAAATGCCTTGCTTTGTTCTCAAACATTTGTAAACCTAAAAATGCAAGATCCGTCTTAGAGAGGCCCCTACTGCAATGCCTCCAACCAGTACCCTGAACCTCAGTTTAGTCAGTTTTCCTCTCTGAACTAATACAGGTGGGATATGTATCTTAATTTTGTATTTCTTGGTTTGCAAAGGTTAAATTAAATCGTTGCCCATATTCTGGAGAGTTCTGCCTTAACAAAGCTTGAACATTTCACTTTCCTTAAAAGCAAAGCAAACTCAGAATAGAAGTCTCCCAGGTCTCCATTTATTGCAGCCCACTTCTCCCCTTCTACTGTCTTTGGCCCTTGGGCAATGGCTTTCCTAGGTAGCAAGTAAGTTCCTTGAATGACTTATGATTTTCTTGTGTCCTGTTTGTCCAGCCCAGCTTGGTTCTCCTTTGTCAGCTGTTCTTCTTGTAGAGGCAGTCATTAGCATGCAACTGACAAGCTAAGGAGCTGAAGACAGGACGTAGGAACAGTATAGGCATTGGCATGAAATCAGTAGGGACATTTTTGAAAGAAAGACGGGACTAACGTGAGGGGGCCCACGTTCAAATAATTTAGTGTTTAGGACCTGTGATTTGAGAAGAACTGGGTTCATGCTCTTGTTCCATGACAGAATTTCAATTTTATTCTATTTGCATTAATCTCTATGGTCCTTCTCCCCATCTATAATAAATGGAACTAAAAGTGGGGTGGGGGGTGAGAAGAGATATATTAAAGATGTCAATTGTTTGCAGGCTACCATTAGATAGGCCTATATCATGAGCAGCATGAGGAAACTAACCATTAACAAAGCAGTGAAAATACAACAAAGACAAGACTTGATAATTAAACAACACAGGAGTGTGTGTGTGTGTGTGTGTGTGTATATAAGAGGAACATCGATTTCTGTACGTTGTGCTCCATTTTTTTTAAAGGCTGTGGATCCTGAGTCTTCTACAAATAGAACATCTGTCATATGCAACTCATACAAAATGGCTACTCTAAATATGGCATAATCTGATGGGTATTATGTGCTTTAATATCAGTTAATGGCTATGTAACTTCAGTACTGCTTCATTCACTACTACTTTCCCCCATGAAGCACTGCTGGACCCTGATTTATATTACACAAGTTGTGTCTGCACTGCTATGAATTTGGTGACTTTTTCTGATCTCCACAAAGATTACTAGAATTGGCTTGACTACATTATTAATGGATTAAAGTTATTTTTCTCCTTTAAAATTGTAAAGTCATACCCACAATAGGCTAAATGTGAAAGAATTTAAGTGTGCTGGACTGTAATTCTATATCCATGCATTTTGAAACTGTTGGTCTGAGGGCACCTGATGAAATACAGCAAGACACAAAATACAAACAGTTTCCAATTTTTCCTTCCATTTTTCTAGATTTTAGTGACAACTAACATGAGTATTACATCTATCATTATGTCAAATAATGCCTGGATCTAATTTCAAATGCTGATGGAAAATGTATCTTCTTTGCTAATATATCTTTCAAGTACTATGGAATCTAAAGGAAATGATTTGGAGGCTTTATGGTTAATTTCCCCAACAGACTATAAAATCACCAAGCTGAGAACAGTGAAAGCCGTTAATCAGAGAGATAACCTTTGAAAGCATTTCTCCTTTCAGGAATATGGTTGCTAGTTAAATACGAACATCTGGGAAACCATTAAGAATTCATTGTGCATAAACCTGTTGACCTGAACATAGAGCTCCATTTTATTACAAACAGATTACACATCATAAGGAAAGAACAAGACCTTTTATTTATTAAGAGCATTCTTGCTTACAACGACCAGCAAGTCTTCAGTATCAGTAGGTGACGATGTACCAATTTTCTCTGAGAAAATCTCTGTCTCTCTCTCACTGATAGCTAAAGATACCAATTATGACAAAATAGACTGACCAAAAAGAAAATTCTTAGGATCCTTTCTTTATGCCAAAAGACATAGAGATCTAATCTTCCCAGAGATTAAATTAAAAAAATTCGGAATTCATGAGTTTTTATCTTTTGAAACAGAGATACAAGGAACATTCTTCTTAACATTGCAAGTGAACTGAAGCAAAGGAAAAAAAACGAATTTGTGTTGTACGGAAATCTCAAGAACAGGTATTACAAACATGGAAGGGAAGAAGAACATTTGTGGATAAGAATGTAACTATTAGCTATCGCTTAGGTTTCAGGTCCACATACTTCTGGTTTTGGTTGATGCAAGATAGGAAATGTTCAGTTTTAGTATGTCCTTGAATTTGGTCATAACCTGATGCAGGAATTTCACTGATCCAGGAGACATTCTAAAAGAAAACTAATCTTAGGTTTCTCATTTTGGAAGATTTACATGTAACCTAACTTATTATCAGCTATCACCAGTCTATTATTTTAAATAAATATTAATACCACAGGATCATAGGAAAGTAGGACTAGAAGAGACCTTACAGGGTCATCTAGTCCAGCCCCCTGCTCAGGTCAGGAACTGGAAAAATCATATATTATCAGAACCTAAATCACTTATCAGATTAGTTCGTCTATGGATCATTTACACAAATTTACTGAATTCAGCAATTCTTTCCTCTAAGAATCTGAAACTTCACATAAACAATGTTCCCTCTAAGGCTTAGCAACCCATGATCATGCCACTTCAGTCTGTGAACGCGCTACTTCGGTCATTCCTGAATTGGTCTCGCCTTCCCCTTTCGGCATGCTAAACAAATTATTCTCACATTATTTGGGAGAAAAGATTCTTGAAATAGTAAACCATATATATTTTACATTTTATTTTTTAAAAATTAAAATATAGAAAACCCTACCAAAACAGAAAAGTTTATGTATAATTCTCCACCTGAGGACAGCATGCAAGAGAATGGATTTCATGTGACAGACATAAATCACATCATTTAATATACTCTGTAAAACTCTCAGGTACTGTGAAACACTGAAGGTATGCCTGGTCTGCCCTTTCTGGCAGATTTCATCACTTTTTCAAAAATAATCAATACTGTTGTGTTACAGGTATTGCACAAATAATTTGAGACAACCTATACGTACAAAGTAGCCATCACACCATAAACAGCTTCACTTAGCTAAGACATTAGACCTCAAATGTCTACTAACTTCATAGTTGGTTGCTATTGACCTTTAATTTGCATATGTAGCAGGGTCTCCCCTGTCGCTGGGAACTCCATCAGCTGTTGGGGCTGTGCTGCTTTGAAAGCAGCGTGGAGCCTTGTGTGTCCTGCCTCTGGGCAGACCAGGCAGTGAGGAGGCAAATGGCATCGGGGCAAAGCTCGCCCGAAGGGGCTGGGAAGCGGAGCAGTTTCCTGGAGTCACTGGAGCCCGCGTGGTGCCTGGCTCAGCCGCAGTCCCCGTCCCCAACCCCGCCTTGCCTCGTGGAGGAGCCACTGCCTGCACCACGTGGCTCTCTCCCCGCAGGGATGCCAGCGTGGTGAGGAGTGGAGCATAGCCTAGCAGTAACTTACTGCTGGCCCCAGTGCCTCCACCACACTCCAGGTTTCTAGGAAGTTGCAGCCCAGCTTTTCTCTGGGTGAGTGTGCAGCATTACAAAGCTAATGTGCAGCAAGATTTTTTTGTGTGTGCGTGACCATGCACCTTAGAGAGAACCTTGCACGTAAGTAATTGATAATGGAAACAAGACATTTACCGCTGAGACGAGTTGCTACATGTTTCTTATTTTAAATGTTTTACAATAATTCCATTTCCATAGATCACTGAAGCCCCTTCTACACACATTCAGATAAAGATGTCAAGGGATCTAATGTGCGATCCAAGCAATTGTATCTCTTGCCAGGCCACACATGCATGACAGGAGGCATGACTGCGAAACTGCACATTAGATCCCACTGCACCTTACTGCTGACTCCCCCTGCATTGGCAAGAAGCAGCAAGCTCCTGTGGTTGGAAACACTCTCAGTTGAGGAGCTCCCAGCTGCAGAGGTACCCTGTGCACCCTGGGGTGGGGGATTGCAGCTGCTGCAATCTCTCAGGCTCAGGCATGTGTGAAACCATTGAGATTGGGGACCTGCTGCTGCCACAACCTCCTAGGTCTGGGGGTGCATGAGAGCCTTGGGGCTGGAAGATCATGACTGCTTTCCTTCAGGTTTGGGGCCATATGAATTCCCCAGTCACAGGGGTTTCACACACGCCCAAGCTGGGAGGCATCATAGCTGCTGCAATGCTCCAGCCCCAGCAATTTCACAGACCCTCAGGGCAGCTGTTTCTCTCAACTGGTACCCAGTTGGGTCCTGACACCCAGCATCATCCACAGCTGTGGGGCTTTGGGTCCCCATGCTGCCAGGACTCAGGGTCAGTAGCTGCTAGGGCTGAGGTCCCCTCCATTCCCTGGGAATCTCAGACCTGTCTGGGCATTGTATACCCCTAGTGCTGGGAGCCCCAACAGCTGATGGAGCTCCCAGCGACAGGGGAGACCCTGCTACATATGCAAATTAAAGATCAATAGCAACCAACTATGAAGTTAGTAGACATTTTTGAGGTCTAATGTCTTAGCTTAGTGAAGCTGTTTATGGTGTGATGGCTACTTTGTACATATAGGTTGTATCAAATTATTTGTGCAATACCTGTAACACCAGGGTGGGGGGGGGCAGGCAGGGGAGAGGGGGAAGGTTAAATGTTTACCTGAGATTTTGAAGTTGTCAAAATAATCTTGTGTTTTACTAAACTGCTAGAGTTTGGTGGATGTGCTTTGATTTTTCTATAGGGATTTTGATATTTGATTTACAGTTGTATTACCAGTCCTGTTAGTTTTATTCAGTCTGCTAAAGTTTTTTTTCTTGTTTAAAGAAAAGAGTCTTTTAAGTAAGTGGTTTAAAACTGTGCTTATGTTCTCTTAAAGGTGAAGGCATTTCTTAGCAGTAACTTAAGTTGAACAAAATATTCTGCTACCAATAAACATACATTCTTATACAGATATTTCAAGAAAGTAACAGGAAAAACTAAGTAGAATATCTGCAATTATGATAATAATAATAAGACCAGAAGCACCTGTTAAAGGACTAGTGGTATCTTCTCCTGCCTACATCTAAAGTCTTTCGGTTTTTGGTCTCAAAAGAGTAGAGTATTAGTATGGTATGGTATATTGCAATTGAGATAATCTATGTAAATCTAAATGTGGATGAGTCTCCTAGCTGCCTGTACTATAATAAAAAAAATGTTTATACTACCCTCAAAGGTGAGGTGAATGGCATAATTCGTCAGTGGGACTCCTTAGCTTTCCTTGTGCAGGAGACGGGAACATGGGCAATTTGGCCCTTTGGTTAGGACCAGAGCTCAAAGCAGGAAAAAAACCAAAGGTCAGGATCTAGTACAGATATCAGTACATGAATGGCTGAAAGGCTAGAGTCAAGTGATGGACTAGCATCAGAAGCTAAAGAAAGCATTTTGCATCAGGAACAGTGGTGAGAGGAAGGCCAGTCAGCTTCAGGAACAATGAATGTCTTGCTGTGAGTGCATGGGTACATGGCCAAGTTGAATGGTTTGAATTCTACAGTCAAATGAAGCCCTAAATAACTTGACAACACACCCCAGCTGGCAGTCTTATGGCTTTTCCAGGCACAGCTGTGCAGGACAGCTCAACATTATCATCTCTTTGGTCCAATCTTGACTATGAACTGGCTCTGATACACAGTAACTCATCCTTCTGAAGGGGAGGAATATGTCTTTAGATGTTTCCAACCAAAGAGTATGCACACAGATGCACAGTACATATTACAGCTCTATTCTTGGAAATAAGGTGAAATACGGTGACTATATTTAGTCTCAATATTTTAGTTTTGTTTGTGCCCATTCTGAAGTATTCTGCTGAAATTTCTCAATCTGCCTAATAAATTTGGGCATGCACTTCAATAGTAAAAAACACGTCTAACTTCCCTACTTTGTTTTAAAAATCTCGGCTGTCTGTTCCGAGTGATTAAAAAGTGCCTCGACACAGCTGAGTTCCAGCACAATGCAAGTGTTCGGTTGCAAGGGATTCCTCCCTAAGGCGGGAAAAACCCTTGGTGCAATGATCAGTTCCCGCCAAAGCTTGCACCTGCACTGTTTGCAGGCATGCTTTTGATTGGCTTAATGCAAATTGTTCATACGTGGAGGCTGGCAATTGGCTTGCTAGCCATATAAAAGGCTTGGGAAGTTTCCACCCAAGTTGGAGGAGAGAGCTCGACATGCACGTTGGAGACAACTTTCACGTGCATCCTGGAGTGGACTTGGAGGCCTGGATCAACCACCGACTCCCTGTCACTGAAATCCTGATGAACCCCGTGCCCTGCATGCTCGAACAACATCAGTGTTCCACTTGGTTTCTGTTTTTCTGTTTTCTACTTTTTTCTGCAACTCTACGGAGTGCGCCTACACTGTATCACAGTTGTAAGTAAAGATTTCTTTTTGAATTCAACCGACAAGCTTACTGTGCCTAATTCCACTCCATCAGCAGCCCCATCCGCCTCTCTGGCCCCCACATCAACCATGTTTATACTTAGAAAATAAACAATACTAACTTTTTAACTACAATTTTCTAACTTTCTTCAAGGACCACCCCGCCATGAAGTCTAAAATGGTTTATTTAGCTCCTTCTTATTTTTAAACAGCTATGTATTTAAATTGTTTTCTCATCCACAAAAAAGCAACTACTTCATTTTTCTCTGATGGCTCCCACTGCTTCCAACTTAGGTTATTAAGGTGAATTTCTGACCTAACTATCAGTGGGAATTTTGGTATTATGCAGCCCAGTACTAGTACTACTATATTCATTGGTAGTTCATTTGTAGCAGATCTATTTTAAGTGTAAATTCAAATTTTCTATTTGCATTTTATCAAATAACAAATTTCTGAAAAAAATATGTACCAGATATCTTATATTGTTGGACAAGCCCCTTCCTTTCCATATCTTCCACTTTTAGTAAGTTTTATAGCAAGAATTTCTTCTCATTTCTTCCTTCTATTCTTGTGTTCCATGCTATAGTTCATGTTTCTCTGCTGACAGTTCCTGAATCTTTTCACATATTTTTAATCTTTAAGTTTTCTCAGTACCACAATCTAAAACCATAAATGCACAATCATGTACACAGTGATTTTTTTTTTTGCCAGTTTGCTTCCCCCACCAGCGATGCAATGCGTATGGTCACTCTGTGTCTTGCAAAGGTCTTCTGGTTAACCCAGTGACATTTACCAAGTTTTGGTAATGCACTTATTTCAATCTCATAGTGCTTTTGCCCAGTAAGTTTTGTTAAATAAAGGATATGGAAGTGGCCAACTGGAAGCAGAAGCTCAAAGTCCCTTCTTAAATGCATATGTACCTTATTTCTCTATTTTTATAAAAAATACTTTCTTCTTTGATTAGAAGAGAACAGCAAATTTCAAATATGGAAATATTATCATCACTCTAAAGTAGAGATCTCTCTTATTAAAAACCGTTTATATTTAACCTGAAACAACTGTTCCTGGGACAACAGTATTTTCTTAGATCTAAGCAAACACACAGTGTTCACCAGTGATTGACAACCTTAATGATAGCAAAAACACAATGTCAAACGTTCCAAACGTGAGATTTCATATGAGAATAAGGTTGTAAGAATAACTTGTGGCTTACCCCATTTTCCCTCAAAGTACTTGAGAGAAAAAGTCTTATCCATGTGAAAAATTATTTGTATTTTTACTTCATTAAAAGTTTCCTCATTTCTCCTAAGCTTTTTCTGAGCACATTACAAAAATCCATAAAATACAGGGAATAATTGTTTCCCTTGATAAGTAGTCTACTATTGACAAAAGGAGCAAAGCTCCAAGTCTTTCAAAGATATTTCCATGAGGCATCAGACATCATTTTACAAAATAAGAATCTCAAAAATACATACTATAGTTCATACTCCCATGGGTTGTTGTTTTAAATCTAAGAAAACTGATAAGTAACATTTTGATTACTGACCCTTTTCCCCTGAAATACTCTAAAGAAAGTGGAGAAAACTTGTAAACTGCAGATAGCTGATATCATTGTAATAGAAAAAGAAGAACTGAGGAAATGGGTCTCAAAAAAACCCAAACAAACTATGTGCAAGAGTACACATTAGACCATACAGAAACCTTCAAAAAGAGAAGCAAATATAGGGAAGAACTTCAATTCAAAATCTAAACTGGAAATGAAAAAGATATATAAACTTTCCTATGCTTATCTCCTTTTCAAGGGTGAGACTCCACAAAACAAAAGCTTTTTTCTTCCCTTAGAAATTCTAAGGAATAATTATTATATGCAGTCCAAAGTCTGTATTAGAAAGAAGGTGGTAAATTTTGCTCTCAAGAACGAGCCCACAATTCCATGAGTTTTTGACAGGAACAATGTAAAATTTGGCTTTGACTAATTATTTGTCAAGAAATACAAGTATGGCCTGGCATAATAAATCATAAAGCCTGAAGAAATGAGTAAATTACATGCATTTTAAAATTATGCATACAGTATGTATTTACAGATTAGTTAAATGGAATAAATTGCTTTTTCATAACAACTGTCTGTGTGCTTGTGAAAGTCTGGAAGAATCCTGTGTTCTCTCAACCCATATATTTTTTTCTTCAACCCTAATCCCCTGGTCTCAGACAATGACTCAGTATGTCAACCATACTTCCATATAATTCCTCTACAACAGAAACTCTGGATATCATGAAAGCTGCATTCTGAACAACAGAAAAGGGGTAAAAAGCATTTGTATAACAAAGAAGCATTTTCAATGTGTAAATACTCTAACATACTCCTTTCTTGCTCTAGGATCAAGACGTGAGATTTAAAAGGCACCACTTCATCTCGCAAACAACGGAATACTTTTAAGCAAAGCATTTTAAAAACAGTCTTAGGTACTATTTTTGTACCAGCTCTTCCTCTGCTTGTAGTTGTGCGGGCTCTGTCCAGGCAGGACCACTGACTACCCAAGGATTCTACTCAGGTTTGGTATGGCAGGGAGCACAGCCTGCACATCCTTGCTAGGTATAGCCAGAAGGGGCAGTGCCTTGTGGTGTGAGAGGTGCCGTCTGGTAGTTTCTCTCAGGAATTGGGTAAGAGAGGTGCAGGCATACAGGCTCAGGAGAATCAGCAAGCATTAGCACAAAGATGCCTCCCTGCATCATGGTAGGGGGATAGGAAGAGAAAGCACTGGATGACACTGAATACAAAGGTACTCCAGAAGGTAGAAGCTGGCAGCCTGTAATCTCTGGCAACAGACAACATTCTTCCAAACCTGCAATTCTGAACCACTCTTCTGTCCAGCTACAGAAGATATATGAAGCCCTGGCATCAGTTGAGAAGGAGCCCACTCCAAGGACAGGAGTACAAAGCCTGGGTGCCTGGAAAAAAATAGTAAGGGGAAGCAATAGCAGAAGGGTCAGCAATTTCTCAGGGAGAAGATACGACCAGTTACCTGAAACATTTATATACTAATGGAAGAAGTAAGCAGAAAAAACAGGAAGAATTGGATCCCAGCACAAGCACAGAATTTTGATGCAATTGGGATTATGGAGATGTTGTAGCATAGTTCACGTGACTGGAGTATGGTCATGGATGGGCATCGCTTGCTCAGGAAGGATAGGCAGGGGAAAAAGGAGGAGGTCCTGGTATCGTCCTGCATATAAGGTGATGTACAACTGCTCTGAATGGCAGTATGAAGTGGAAGGAAAGCCAGTTGAAAGCCTCTTGGTAAAGGACAGAGGGAAAGCAGTAGAGGGGATGTCATGGTAGGCATTTGCTACAGGTCAATTAATCCAGGAGGAGAAGGTAGAAAAAGCCTTCTTTTAACAAGTAGTATAAGAACAAGTCAGTGATTATTTAAAGAAGCTAGATGCTTTCAAGTTGGATGGGATGCATCCTAGGGTACTGAAAGAACTGGCTGAGGCAACTGCAGAGCCTTTGGCTATCCTCTTTGAGAATATGTGGAGGTCAGTTGGAAAAGAACAAATTTAGCACCCATCTTTAAAAATGGGAAGAAGAGGATCTGGGGAACTGCAGCCCAGTCAGCCTGACCTCTATACCTGGAAAGATCATGGAGCAGCTCTTTAAAGGAAGCTACTGAGAAGACCCTACAGTGATCAGAAACAGTCAGCATGGATCACCAAGAGAAAGTCATACCTGATCAACCTAATTTCCTTTTATAAGGTGACAGACTCCAAGGATGGGGGAGGCATGGAAAGCAAAGCTTTTGACACTGTGCCCTACAGCACCCTCATTAACAAGCTAAGAAAATACAGACTAGATGAAAAGTACTATACCATGGATATGTAACTTGATGGATCATCATGCTCATTAGTAGTTATCAATGGCTCAAAGTCTAGCTGGGAGGAAGTACCAAATGGGATTTCCTAGGGGTCTGTCCTGGGTCCTGTACTGTTCAACATATTCGTTAAAGATTTGGACAATGGCACTGAGTGAATGCTTAGCAAATATGCAAATGATACAAAGTTGGATGGAGTTGCAAACACTGAAGGATAGAAATAAAATCCCAAAAGACCTAGATAAGGGATGGGAAAAGTCTGGCCTGTGGGCTGGATTGGGCCAATGACAGACTTAATTTCCCAGAAGCTCCTGTCTGTGTTGCTATGGCTGGTTTCTATGGAGACCCCAGGAGCAGCAGAGCTGTGGCAGCATGGGACCAGGGTTTCCATGGAGACTGGCTCCAGCAACACTGGCAGGGCACACAGCAGGGTGGTGAGTTGCTCTGGGGCTGGGATCTTGTGGCGGTGACAGTATGATCTAGTGCTGGGGCAGAGCTGTGTTTTACTGCCCATATGCCAGGGGTGTGCAGGCAGCAGACTGAGGCTCTGCCCCAGTTCTGGACCACGCTATCACTACTACAAGATCCCAGCTCTGGCCTGGAGCAACTCCCTGCCCAGCCAGCACTGCTGGAGAGAGTGTCCATGGAAACCCTGGCCCCGCACTGTCATGCCACTACCGCTATTGGGGTCTCCATGGAATTCAGCCATAGTGACATGAGCAGGGGCTGCTGGGAAATGGAGACCAACTGTCAGCTAGATCTACCATGTTGCCCACCCCTGACCAAGACAGACTGGAGAAATGGTTTACAATCAATTAGATGAGAATCAACAAGCACAAGAGCTAAGCCCTGCACTTGGGGTGGAATAGCTGCCTCCACAAATACAGACTAGGGAATGACTGGCTAGGATGCAGTACTTCAAAGAAGGAACTGGAGTTTACAGTATGCTAAATATGAACCAACAGCCTGCTCTTGCTGCACAAAAGGCCAACAGCATACTTGGTTGTATTAATAGGAGTGTCATTTGCAAATCAAGAGAAGTGAATCTCTGGCTCTATGCAACAGTGGTGAGGCCTCACCTGCAGTACTGTGTCCAGTTTTGGGTCCCACATTTCAAGAAGGATGTGGACAGTTTGGAAAAAGCCCAGTGCAGAGCAACAAAGATGATTAGGAGCTTCAGAACCAAGGCTTATGAAGAAAGGCTGAAAGAACGATGGGTCATTTAGTCTGAAGAAGAGAAGACTGAGGGGGAATTTGATAAAAGTACCTGCAGGGCAATTATAAGAGAGAATGAGTATGGACTTTTCTCTGTGGCTGTCAGAGACAGAACTAGAAGCAATGCCTTCAAGCTGCAGCAGGAGAAATTTAGGTTGGAGATTAAGAAGAACTTTCTGACTATGAGGGGTGGTCAGGCACTGGAACAGGTTAGAGAAACTGTGGAATCTACATTCTTGGAAGCTTTCAAGAGCAGGTTAGATGGACACTTGGCTGGGATAGTTCAGTCAGGGATTTCACAGATTTTACGGTCGGAAGGGACATACTAAATGATTGAGTCCAATCCTCTGCCCTGGCCAGGAAAGAATGCTGGGGTCAGATGACCCCAGCCAGGTGTTTCTCCAATCTCCTCTTAAATACCTCCAAGGAAGAGGACAGCACCACCTTCCTTGGAAAAGTATTTCATATTTTGGCAACCCTCACGGTAAATAATTTTTTCCTGATGTCCAATCTAAATTTGCTTTCCTTCATCTTGTGGCGCCCTGATAAAGTGTATCCCTTATTTCCTTCCGTCTCCCCCAATGAATTTGTAGACAGCCACAAGTTCACCTCTCAGCCTTCTCTTGCAGAAGTGTAAGAGATTTAAGTCCCTCAACTGGTCCTTGTAGGGTTTTTCTGTAGGCCTTTTGTAGCAGAAAACCCCCTTTTCCTCTTGCCTGCATTTGCTCTCCCCTCTTTGGATATGTTTCTCTTTTTCTACCTTTTCTTCCTTCCTCTCTCTTTCACTTTAAGATAAGG
>JAGPOW010002673.1:1814421-1836921 GCA_030014935.1 Caiman crocodilus | reverse complement strand
GCCAGAACTGCTATAAAAGTATAATTTAAGGTTTAAATCTCTTTGCAGTTCATAGCCTTCCATTCAATAATAAAAACAATAGCAAAAGGTAGAAGAACCTGGTGATACATCAGAGTCTGTTTCCATTAAAATATCTGATAGTAAAAAACTTCTTTAAACGAAAACATTTTGTGGTGAGACCTGTTTTCTTAAGAGCTTTTTAGTGGGAGAAAATTTCATTGCCTAATCAGTTGTATGTGTTAATACTTAACTAGTAAAATGAGCTATTTTGCATGCACATGCTGTGCATTTATCACCTAATAATTTTACATGATATTCAACAATGCATGTCGCTGTGCTTACATTTGGGAGCTAGCTGTAACTGGTTTGACTGAAAAAGACTCAATAATTACTTCCTTATTTTGGGAATTTATGAAAACTCTTAGTACATGATACTCTGGATATCAAAATAATTTGCAGATATTAACGCTTGATTCTGCTCTACTGAACTCAGTGCAAACAGGACCAGACTCCAACTCTTTCATAAAGCCTAGCAAGAGACTAAGCATTATATCTATTTTACAAAAGAATAAAAAGATGTAAGTGGCCAATGCCGGACATGGATTTTTGTACAATTTTCCTGAATAGCAGTTTACAAATGAAATGATAGAGGATCCTCTTACAGACTAAATGTTTTTTCTAATGATTTTCAATAAACATGACACATATTTGCACAACACTCAACAAAGACAAATGCCAGTAGTCAAAGTGCAGTACTGATCTCATAGCTGACTTTAAATACAGACTTTTCAAATACAGACACAGGCAGTATTTCTGCTGTACCTGTCAGATATGTATATTCTGAGGTAGGCCTAGAGACAAAGCCTGAGGCTTAAAAAGATTTGTCAAGTATCTTAAAAATGTTATGGGAATTTATTCATTGCTTGGATGCAATTTGTCCAAGATACCATAGGGAATGCAGCAGGCTAATAATATGTAGTTAAACTTGAGTTTATAGAGTAAGAAACCCACATTAATTTAGGGATATATTTTGCCACTCTTATTCATGCAGAGCAATATTTCACTGCAGGCCCAATTCTGATATCCTTCCTTATGCTTCATAGCATCTTATTGCCTAAGCCATCTCAAAGAAGTCAATGAGGCAAGTGATGGAGTCCAGCATTTATCAGCATTAGCGCATGCATTAGTAATTACTTCTTAGGAGAAAGGAGAGGAGGTGGGGGGATTAAATAATTATCTAAAATGAAGATTATGTTATTTTAGTGAAAATCTGAACATGTTTATCCTCATGTTCATGAGGTAAAGCCTAAGGCCTATGCATTTTTGCCCTTAAAAGAGCACATGTACAGATCAGTTACCACCCCCACCATCCCCCTTGCATGTGCCTGGACAAATGCTAAGCAATGACATGTACATACAAATTGGAGACCTGATGTGTATGCATGTAAGCATATGAGTCAGTCCCTGCTTATATATTTCAGGGCTTTTATGAGAAAAAAATATAAAGAAAACTTTGTTTTTTAGAAGTGCTTGTCCCTCCTTTCTCTCTATATTTTGAGAGAGGATGTGTTAAGAGGGATGAAGCTCTGGAAATGACAGTCTGCATGTATGATCAGATGTGAGAAGGAACAGGTTTATGTTACTAATGAGTGAAATAATTTATTTAGCAATGTATAAGTGAACTGCACATCATACTAACATTACTTATACAATCAATTTTCTTAATCTAGCAATTGAGTTAGTATAGCTAGTTCATTTGGGCAAGATCCTTTTGATGCTTTAAAGTTGCCTGACCTTTTTAAGAGCGTGCATGGAACCTGTTTTCTGACACTGTAAAATAGATGCTGACCCTATTGTGTAATAAAAACAACCCATGTCAGCCAATACCTAATTTCACCCAACTTGGTTAGAAGAGCTCTACAGCCTAACATTCAAGAACAAATTTAACTAATGCAGGACTTAATATTTCTCTAAATTGCTAATATATTTTTTAATACAATATTTTCATAAATAGCTTTGAATATTTTACAAAACAGGCTTCTGACACAGGACAACAGCACCCATTTCAGTAGCAACTTTGTAATAAACAGGCTTTGTTTGAAATGAAACCACATTGTCCTTTTTCCTTCCTTATTTTTTATATTAAAATGGGCTCTAGTAATAAAAGAAAGAGACTAACAGAGCACAATAAAGAAAGCTAAGGCATCTCAGTTCTCTCTTATATGACTTTCTTTGTGGTGCATTCCAGACTACCACAAAAGTATTGGTACTTCCCTCATACAGGTCTGGAAATTACACAGTATGGATTATAACTGGAATGAATAACTGGTAGTTTCCCTGACATGTGCTGGATATTTTTGGGGCAGGCACTAACTCATCTACATAACATTCCCAACAGTTTCTTCTAGTTTACAATCATCTATTAGATTTGGCTCTGAAAACCCTGTCTCAGCTGACAAGTCTGAAGACCACAATCATTCTCTTCCTAAATCAAAATAATTAATAAAATCTCATTTTAAAGTGTTTTGGCAACAGTGCAGGTATTATAGCAGTTGAAAAATTTTACTAAGGAACTAAGTTAGTAGGCTAGAGAAGTTAAGCAATCAGTAAAATGCATAAGGATGGAACTAATCATTGCTGGAAAAGGACACTGGTTGATCACATATAGTTGCAACATTATAGAAGAGGGTGTATCTTTATTGTAGTGCATTTTAGTTCAAGCATATTCTTTTAAATCTATAAACCAAACTATTGTTAATAGTTGTAAAATATTATGACACTTATAACACATAACGCTTCTTAGCACTCCTGCATTATATGGAAGAAGTGAGAGAAGACCAGAATTAAATCTTGAGGTTTATCAGAATTAGCCCTAACTTATTTATCCTCGTAGTATACCTATGTGTTAGATATTATCCTCTAGTTACAGACTGAGACACTGAATCAGAAAACTTAAATGGCATCCTCACAGTTTCAGTCCAGGAGTTCCTAGTCCCGAACTGCACCACTTACTGTAAACATAACTTCCCCCAGATTGTCTCTATTTTAATTGATGCCATTAAAAAAGTTATATGCTGCTGTCAAATTATTAACTCAAGAACCATTAGAGAGCAAGCACTATATTCTGTAAATGTAGTCTCACAGCATAAACACTAACAGCTAAGCCAGAGATGTAAAGCAATATGAAGAGAGTTTATTGCCAGAGTATGGTTGTCTTTAATCTGAGAGATATACACACACACACAAAACCACCCCCACACACTCCCCTTAGGAAAAAATAATTACTAACAGGAAGAATGGTCCGAGATCTCTATTACAAGGGGAAAAAAAACAACCTTCACTCATGATTAGTGAACTATTACACATTTCTTCTTTTGCTTCTGTGTTCTGGCTATCTCTTCTATATATTATTTTTATTCTGTATTGTAACTAGCCTCATTCAGCATCCTGTCTCCAAATCACAGACTTTACAGAGTTTAGTTATGTAATTGCATGAGTACAACACATTCACTGTTATTGTGGTGGTGCATATAAATCAGGTCATCACACCCCAATGACCATCTGTGACCATCTGTGTATAAAGTTACCAAATGTACATACATAGCTGCAGCTCAAATTAAGCATAGAATTTTGTCCATGCAAGTAGGTATCTGAACTAAAAATGCTCCCCACACTCTCTACTTTTGTAATCTTGTGAGTAACAAATATTACATTAAAAAGGTAAAGAAAAAGAGCATTTGGTGCAAATTCAGCCTCAAAATACCATATTAGTTCACATATAATGATATCCAATACCTGGCTGGATTCCAGGCCAAAGTATAAGAAAATATCTGTATGACCATATGATCCTCAAAAATATAGTGACAGCATTTATGGTCTGTGGAAGCATGGTAAAAATGTCAAAGTTAATAAGTACGTATCTTGCCTCATGTAACTATACGCACCTCAAGAGATAGTGTTTAAATTGTGACTGGACAGCCAATGATTTTCAAAATCAAATGAGTAGCTGGACCTCAACTCAGGTGGGTAAAGTGCTTGGAAATACTTGTTACATAGGTTTCCAAAGCCGCAGCCCACTACAACATTTGCTGGCACACATACAGACACTGAGGCCAGGGACACAAGTTACACATAAACTGGTTTAAGTGATCAGAAACTGGTTTAAACCTGTAACAGATCAGAAGTTCAGTGCTTGTAAACGAGTTTCAAAATGGCCAAAACTGATTTGAGATAAACCTGGCTGAACAGCATCAGACTTAACTGATTGAGGATTAACTAGTTTATGGAACTTGTGTCCCAGATCCCTTCCTGGTTTAAATTAAATCAGAGTCCCCCAACATGCCTGGGCTGTGCTGTTTGTTCCACCCAAGCAGTGTTGGTCCCACCCCTCTGCTCCCTAGCCAGAGCACTGTCATTGCTCTGGACGGCTGAGAAAGGGGTGAGGGTGTGAAACGCTGCACTGGAGTGCTGCTGGGTCTTCCTGGCAAGAGGGCAGCACCCATTCCCAGAAATCCCAAGCTGCCCACCCCCCTCACTGCTCCAGCAGCAGGAGTGAGGGTGTGGCCAGACCCCGGTAGCCTGAGAGGAAGAGGGGGTGGGTTTAATCCTTCCACTGCAGGCAGCAGCAGCAGGGGCACCAACACAGCACCAACTCCATCCCACGCTGCAGATCCTTTCAGGCAGGGCCTGCAGCACCTAGGCCTGGTCCCTCAGAGGAGTGGCCAGCCAGGCATGGGGAGGGAGGATATGACCTGGCTTCAGAAGGGAGCGGGGGAGTCAGGGCTAGTTATAGAGCCCAACTCACTGTTGATTCCTGCTGTGGCAGCATGGCCCAGGATCAGGCGGACCCGGGGGGTAGGGAGCAGCTCCTGCCACCTCCAGCCCTACACAGGGGGCCACAATTTGCACATGGGCTGCAGTTGCAGCTCCTCACCCCCTCCCTTTCCCAGCAGCAGCAGAGTGAACCATCATGGTGGGCAGACGTGAAGCACCGGTCACCCACTGCCTGCTCACTGCGGTACCGACCACTCAGGGTGAGTTGTTGTAGGCCAGGAGCATGGGTAGTGCTGGGGGCAGGCAATGGACTGCAGGAGCCTTGTTTGGCCTGGCCCTGGAGCCTAGAAATGCAGCCCGGTCCAGCCCGGCCCCACAGCCTAGGAACGCAAGCAGTGACTGGCCCACGGCATGTAGGAGGTAGCAGGCATAGCAGGAGGCAATGGTGAGTCGGACTCTGTAATTAGCCCTGGCTCCCCAGCTCCCCTGCACTAGGTCACATCCCCCCTGTCCCTTGCCTGTGGCTGGCTGGCCACTCCTTGGAGGGACTTGGCCCAGGGCACTGTGTTGGTGCCTCTACTCCTGCTACCTTCAGTGGAAGGGTTAAACACACCCTCCTTTCCCCCAGGTCACTGGCATCTGGCCACCATGGCTCTAGTTGCATGGCCCCGGGTGGACAAGCAGAGTCTATCGGTGCCTGCACCCCACCCCCACCCACAATTAGGAGATTAAACCCCTACTTTCCCTCATTCCCTCAGGCTACCCCACTACTGCTGCTGGCCAGCGAGTAAGTGGGGGGTGGGAAATACACCTTTGGCAGGGGCTGCTTCCCCCACTCCAGGTACACCCTGGCTGGGGTCCCTGCAGGCAAGGGTGGGAGTTTAAACTCAATCATATTCAGGCCTGCTTGGGCCTGGCCATGCCCCTTCCCTCAGCTTAGTTTCCCTCCAGCTCAGGGCTCACTCTAGCACCCTAGCAGCTTCGGGCCTGAGCTTCTGGCCTGTAGGTATGTGCCTGCATTTCCAGAGTCAAAAGCAAATGTCTATTCACTTGCAGATTATACTAACCTGCAAAAGTTGAATCAATTCAGACTCTAGCATTTTTAATGTCTGTACCTACGCTGAGTGCTTTACATAGTCCCCAATAAGAAATCTGTAAATTGTGGTTCTTTACGATGAATTCTTAGACATAGTCCCTGTGGTTTTTTACCATAGGGTCATTTCATACAACAGATGATAGACTATATATTAATGTGCTCTGTTTGCTCATGGATCTTACAGCATATTTCTCCACTTTCCAACCTACCTTTTTTGAAAGAGGAAAATACGGCCCAAAGGAAGGGCACCTGGACCACAGCTGTAACAAAGGAAAGAGCCAAGAAAACAGAACTGCAGTTCAATGAAGTGAAGGGATAAAAGTCATGAGAATGTAAACTTGAATACTGCCTCTACTGTCGGCTAAAAATATTAACTTTCACAAAATTTTAGTCTTTGACCAACTTGTACAGGTTATGAGGCACTCTTACCAGCAATGTACTGATCAGTTATATAAAAGCATTTCCCAGTCTATTGCAAATGCTATAGAACCCCAGAAACAAACTTCTTGGTAAACATGATCAGCAAACTTAGGCTGACATCTGCCAATATAGAATCTACTATCATGATTCCTGGGAAAAGCCTTTTGGAAGAATGCCAAAAAACCAAAAACCAAACAACAGTAAAATACTAAGCAGGAACTCAAGCAAGGTAAAGCAGCGTCAAGTTTCTAGGAAAAAATTAATGCAAAAATGACTCCTACTCTATCTTGAATATATGAACATCCTGAGTATTTCAACTTATGTATCATTAGCAATAGTGAATATTCATGCCCATCTGTAAATGCCAAGGAACATCAACATTTAATATATTCAAGTGAATGGGAGAGAGGGGTGGATGGAGGGGAGGAGGCACTCTTCCTGAATTTATTTACATATTTTTCTGTTAAGGAAAAAAAAGAAAGGTAAAAAACAAACAAATAAGCATTGGACCAAAATTCAATCAATTGTTCTCTCATAAAATTGTTCTCTGTGCTTAAAAGAATTACGCAAACTTTTATCTTTTCCTTCTTGTCAGTAAAGATTTCACTGCCCTTTTCAACAAAGAAAAAGGAATTAGAATCCTGAGAATATGGTTCCTAATTTTATTCTGGGAAACTCTGTCCTATGTACATACTGAATTTTTTTTGAGCAAATGATAAATTATGAAATGCTTCTACTTGAGTTTTTCAATGTTTTATTTCATCAAACATTTGAAATGAAAGAGTTCAACCACTTTTAAGTTATATTTACATGAGAACCACCTTATAAAGAATCAAAATCAGTTATAAAGAATCAAAAATCAGTACTGCCATTTTAATTCAGAACTGCTGAATTAAACTTAATCAGTTTCAAACTGTGCTAATACTGAAGTAGACTGAAATTAAGGATAAAAGTTGACATGTTTAGGAAGTCAGTTTCTTTGTGGAACTGTTCATCATGTACTTGTTCCATGATGAAATAACCAGACATTTTTACACAACAGAATGTCTCCACATTCTTCAATTACATTGAACAAGTCTTCCTTTATGTGACCGCCTTGCTTCGAATACCCACTCAGGAGCTGCCTCAGCCTGGTGGTGGGAGTGGTGAGAGTTCGTGTGACCACTGAGAGGGTCCTCAGTCACCCCAAAGAAGGCCCATGAACTTGCCTGCCATGACTTCGAATGTATTTTCAGTAGTAGGGTCTTTTGTTGAAGTTCCCTCAGTGTCGGTCACTTCTCCCGATGGGTATTCATGCGGCTCCACCTCCCCCACACCTCTTTCTTACACCAATCTACGTTAGGCCACTTGATCTTACTGTGGCCGTCCCTTCAGTCTAGATGTTCTTCAGTCTTCGCACCTTCTCTGGGACTGCTTGTTATCTTTGTTTCTGTTGGCAGGCTACAGGACTGCTGGATTCGCCTCTCTTGTCTATTTCTCCTGCTATCACCAGCTGCCTGCTGAGCCTTGTGAGCACCCCTGGTGTTGGGGTGTCAGTCGAATCCCCTCAAGTTGGACCTAACCACTGAATAACCAACAAAGATGACAAGCCATAAAAAACAACAAAAGAGACTATATACTGACGAACAGCAACTAAAGAGGAAACAGGCTTAAAGAAAAAGGAAGAGGGCAGATAGAGGAGGATAGATCAGGCTCAGCTGCCCTCTCCTTCTCTCAGCCCTATAACCTGAGCCAGGTGGCATCCTCCGGCATGGCTCTACTCTTTTTCCTCACCGAGGGTATCTTCCATTTTCCTCCAGGTTAGACTTTCTTCCTGGCTTTGTACCTATGGGAACTCAGAGTAGGGAGTCTCTGCTGTCTCAGACTCCAGTAGCTCCTTCAGGAGCAGGGTCTTCCCCTGGATGCTGGTGCTACGCATGACCAGCATGAGGTTGAATTTCAATCGCTGCCACTTAGGATGCCTTTTCCCAAGCAGAATCTGCTTCCTCACACTGGGGCTGTCTGCTGCCAATGCAGGGAGTCTCCACAGCCTCTGCTGCTTTTCCCCAATCAAGATCCTCATTTTCTTGACGGCGCTGCCCTCAACCTCCATAGCCTCTGCTGCCTCCCCTGCTCTCTCCATTTCTCTGCCGGCCTTCCTTTTTATCCTTGCCAGCCAGTGATCGCTCCTGATGTCACCCGCCAGCACAAGCTGTATATAAACACGGCTAATGAACCATATGGGCTTCATTCTTTGTTTGTCCTGAGTCTGGTGTCCTGTAGCAGGTAAGTAGTTTTTGTTTTCGGGGTTCTTTCCCGCGGTGTGCATCCCCTGTCCTGGCGTCCTTTGTGGGGAGGGTCCCTAGCTCCCTGTGGTTGTGCCCCTGGGACACTTTATTTGAAAAGGAAGGCACGCTATACCATGCAGTATGGCTGGACTAAATACAAGCGTAAAACTCACATCTAGATCCTTAAGGAAAATGATGACAAATAAAACTGTAACTAACTATGACAACTGCTGAGAGGATAGTCTTTTATTTGTATAATTACCTGGCTGATGAGCAAAGTGTTTAATCATCTGCTACAACAAAGAAGGCGATTTTGGGAAGAAGGCGGGGGAAGTCACTAATATAAATGTACAGTCTGTTCTTGATCTTACATTTTCCTTTACCACCAAGTTATCTTGTTCTCTTCTTTATGTTTTTCTATTACATAAAAATTATATTTCATCTGCTATACACTAAGTTTTCATGTAAATTTCATTTCATATTCTATGCATACTTGAAAAAATTCTCATGATTTCTTGACATTTTCTTTCATTAAAACAAAAAAAGATATGGCAAAACTTTGTTTTTCTAAACTATATTCAACAAAGAAAAGGAGCAACAATGCCTGTACACATCCCAGCATTTCTCTCAACATTGTAACAGTTCTTTGTGTTACTCTGATTTTGGCTTTTCTCCATGAAAACATGTATTTGTTATTCATTTTATTGAAGCACTCAGGAGCCTCCTCATGAGCCAGAATCCTATTATACTGAGTACTCTATGAACACAGAACAATGGCACGGTATCTGCTATAAAGACCGCCCCCACAATCTAAGTTAAAACAAGAGATAACAGATGGCTATAGACAGATAGGAGGCTGATATATGTCATATGCCATGTACTATGCAGACAGAAGTAACAATTTTCACCTGATCTGGCCACAGAAAGCAGTTTATACCTGTGACCAAACACAAAGGCATGGCTGCAAACAGCTTAAAAAATGGCTGACTGGATGAAAATCTGACCCCTTGTTGCATGAGGTATAAGTTAAAGATATTACAAAATGTAGTGCCTTTTGTAACTTGTTTCTGAGGAGCTCCCAGCCTGTCACTGTTTTCAGAATGGGAGGGCAAAAGGGAGCAGAGAGGGTTCAGTGAACCCCCCACCACCTCGAGAGTGAGGTGGGTGTATTGCAGCCCCCTCCCCACAGTGGGGGAGGTGGGGAGCTCCAATTCACTCACCCCACCTTTCAGCAACAGCTGGGAGTTCCAAGAATGAGCTTCCTCTGCTGCCTTTCCCTCCACCCAGCAAGCCCTGGCAGAGCACCCTGGCCATTGCTATAAGAATCTGAGTGTAGGCTCCCCTCTCCCCTCAAGCCAACAGTGCACTTCTGTTTGGTTTGGGGTAATGTTGTAAGTCAGAACACTTTGCAAAAATTTTTTTGAGTTACAGCTGGGAGTTGCACTTCTCTCTGTACCCATAAATAAACTCCCATATTAGGTATACCTTTAGCTGTCACAAATCAATCAGGAGTGCATGAACCTTGATATACTTTTCCAGCTATTACTTCTGAGAATGCAGCAGACACAAGAGAAATTAAGGGACAAATTCTGTAAATCCTTATTGACATTTTTCTTATTCAATAGCCTAATTCAAAGGAATGAATCTAATTATATGACGTAAGATTTCACCACTGCAGGCATAAATGGTGGCATTCATTTGTTTGTATTTCTATAATAAGGTACAGAGTCAGACAAAATGCTTAGATGAACCTAGTTACATAGATTAGATATTCATAAACTAAGAAAATATCAGCAACTTCATTTAAGAAAAGGCTGTTTATTCCTTCCTTCATGCATCTTTCCCCTGTTAACTTCAACATGCTTTCCATTTAGCTTAGAAGGCTTGAAACTATGGCTGAGTGCAAAGTAGGTTGCCACCTACAAAAGCTCATGCTTCTCTAAATCAGATAAGCTCAAACATGCCACCCTTCCCTATCTTCTACCCCTCCATTTGGTAATCTTTACCATTCTGTTTTTATTCCTAGTCACAGTGTAATAGAGTGTTACCAGGCAAGAATAAAACAGATGTTAGAAATGCTAAATGTTATTTAGCTTCTTGTACATCAAACCAAAACTCAATCAGTCCTATTTATGATAGCACTGTATATTTCTCCTAGGTTATAAGAGCTCCAAGTTTCCATGATGAACTGCTTAATTCACAAAGTGAAATCAACTCATTTGTAACACACTACTAAAATAAGCAAGAGTGTCTATATCATTTTCTAGGTGTACTCCAATTCACCTCCCCACTCTGCAAAGTTATATGTATATAGGGCAGTGACCACCTATGTTTCCATATCTTTGCAAAAATTACACCAACTTTGCTTTCCATCATGACTACTTAGTCTCTTTAATCGATTTTCAATATGTGATATAAAGAGGAAATGTCACAGTAACATCTTTGCAAACAATGGAAGTCTTTACCACCACACCAGCTAGTGGTAATGGGGTATCACTGGGCAATATAGTAAGCCATATTCTTTATAAGAAAAATCTTAAATTTTATTAAAAGACTGGTTATACGGAACTTAGTGGAAGTTTTACATTTAACTTGAGCATGAAATACTAGCTCCATTAAGATCAAAGCAACATTTTTCTTGTTTCTCTAGTTCAACACAGAAGTGGAGAAAATAATGCCTGTCTTAAGTTTTTAGTAATCTCAAAAAAGGGACAACAATATAAAATAACCTTGGTAATCAAGGTAATCAATCACTTCAGATATAGTAGTTTGCATACTAAGCATATATAAAAATTTGCTCATAAAATTAAGATGGAGCTACAGATCCAGTTCAACATGCACATACGAAAAAGATATAAAGTTTTGGAAAAGGGTAGACTTTAAAAATGTATAATGATATTGATGTATTTTACAATTTCTATGTATATTCCCAGTACAAAAATTAAGTAAATGATTTATTTTAATATTTTTTGTGTATCTGGATCAGCATTTTAAATCAGGTATTCAAATACTTCCCCTCAAAAGCAATAAAATTGATTTTTTTTAAATTTGACTATAGTTGTGCAGTTAAGTGACAATTTTAGTTAAAAGCAAAAAACCAAAAATAAAATTTATTAGTCGTTTTATTGTGATCTTTAGACTTGTGCAGAGGGAACAAAAAGAAAGAAAAAAAAACCCAACAACCCCTGCCTTCTCCCCAAGAAAAAAGCCTTTTTCAAGGAAATTTTCAGTGTCAGCAAGAATGTATACAAGATATAACTTTTCCGTGGGGGGAGCATAGAGGGGAAAATAAAAGCATTGCCTGCTGTTGCCTATGAAGTTAACCATTAAGGTTTTCAACATCCAGACTCTGAAAGTTCATTTTTAACACTTATACATGAACTGCAAATTGTTCAGAACCAGCACTCAGCTATAATTTCAAACCTCCTAAGCTACGCGGAAAGCATGTTGAAGTTAACAATCATCCCAAGAGGAAGCAAGAAATAAGTTTCAGAATTATTCAGCTTATTCACATTTTTCAGCAGGGGACATATGTTGAAAAACCAATGTGAAATCTTTCCAAGACTCTTCTCTGTCAATCTCAGCCTGGTGCCTGCGCTGAACAGAAAAACATTCTCTCCTCCTGGGAGGGGGAGAAAGGAATAGGAAGAGCAGAGAAGTATCTGTATTTAGTAGTACAATAAGCAAATTTGAGAACATTAACTTGATGTAAATACTCTGTTCTATTTAGACTTCTAAACTAATTACTATATTTAATAAAAAACATCATCTATCAATAACCACCTCCCCAATGATATGGAAAACAGAGGAACTAAACACTAATAGGACAATATTTTTTGTCTTAAGATGGTCCCTACATGTCACTCCAGAAACACAAATGGACTTTAAATAAGTGGAATTGGCCAGTTTAGAATTACACTGCAGTGGTGGTATCTAGGGTGAGGAGAAAACATTACAGCTATCCCTCCCCAGCACCTTCAAAGGTGGTAGGAGCATGTTCTGTCATACTAGGTTGCTGGAATGGCCCCAGGCCAGGCTTACCTACATGAGAAAGTTGCAACATTTTAACTTATAACAGATACAAACACCTGTATGTATACTCAGTTTAAATCAAGCTTATGTTGCTAAACCAAAATTATAATTTCCACAGGGACATTTTTCCCTGAATTAAACCCAGTAAAAACCAGCTTAAATCTGTACAACTTCACACAGATCAAGCCTAAATTGCAGCTAATTCAGGTATACTCTACCATATGCCAGAAGTCAAGTTGCTTCCTGTTACAGGCCAGAACTGAGGAACTAGGGGAACACGCAAGTCACCTTTAACTTGGCCCATTCAGGTCTTCTGCGAAAAATCCACTCAGACAGAAATCAGATCAGGCTCACTAATACTAAACAACTAATTCCAGTTCCATTGGGTGGAATAGACTTTGACTAAGGTTCTACATTTTTGTATCCTTGTTTTTATGACCAAATGTGTGCAAATGATATACTAGTGTACCTATCTTCCATATTTTTAATTTAGTTTTATTAAGTATTTTATTCTAGTTAAAGATTCTGAGAACTAATCAGGAACTCTCAATTTTATCATTTGAAAAGGTTGGGTAGCATTTTGATATAACAATATCAACTGACTCCCACCTCTTACACTGAATGTGTTTTATTTTTCTTCAAATACTTTGCACATGAATGCACACATACAGATAACTTGTTCTTCAGCCCCTTGCTCACTTAAAGAACCTCATTGACATTACTGTGATCAGTCATCTGATCTTTGCCAGGACCCCTCACATGTTTAAATTCAGGATAGGTACTGTAGGTAAAAAAAAAAAAAAAAAAAAAAAAAAAAATTAAAGGTAGGAGAAGAATCAAACCATCTGCAGACAATTACAGTCTACTATGACTAATAAAACATATGCAAAATGTACGTAACTTCAGTTTTCATTGGGTAAAAAAAAAGTTCATAACCCTAACTGTTGCAAAGAAAACTATGAGAAAGTCTGCAGTGCAGTGATGCCAAAGCTAGCTCTTTTGAAAAAAACAAAACAAACTGAGCAGCCAACCTCAAAAAACCCCCACCCACTAGCAGAAGTAGCCTCATCACAAAATCAAGACACTCCATGTTGGGTTAATTTACCCTGCTTCTTGGCAGAGTCAATATACCCTTTGATTGTAAAACAAGCTTCAACTGATGCAATACTGCAACTTCAAGCCTGCAGACATCATAAAACAGTGACTCATCCATGTGAACTCCACAGCTTTCTATTAACCTAATTTGTATGCGAAATGTCATGATTAATTTTTTCATTCCTTGTAAGTCAGCAAACAGAACAAGAAAGGAGGAGGGAACTGAGACTTGTTACTTGGTAAAGAAATACAATAGGGAAATGATACATAAGGTGTCACTCCTTAGGTGATAATGAATGCAACAATTCAACACTGAACAAATTAGAATATATAGATAGCTAAATGGTTTGTTTAGTTATGTATCGGGCCACATTCTAAACAGATCTTTGTGCAAACCTTTCTTGCACATCTGTGAGGGTACTCACTAAGGATTTAGGCGTGTCCTATATATATATTTTGTGACACCAACCATAATTAAAACGGAATGTTTGACACCTATACCTGACATATTTTGTGGTTCTAATGACATCACAAAGAGAGCAGAATTCAAGTGGTTCAATACCTCATTCAAGATGTTTCTATTTGGAATGTTCATTTACATTTTCTATTTGGAAAAATGCTATGTTACTAGCAACAGTTAATCACAAAATTAATTATTGTTACTGTCTGAATTTTCAAAAAGTATGTAAACAATAGAAATTGCACATAGTAACACATCAACATTAAAGAGTTGAATAAGCAGCAACAATTGTTGTGTTCCTGTCTATATTATCATTTTTAGAAATGTGAAAACCTTTATCATACTTACTCAGAAGTTTTATGACATGACTAAAGTCTAGTTTTGACAAGCTCTAAAGTGACTTCTAAAAATATTATTTGACAATATGAAATATTTAATGTTAACCCCACCAGAATATAAATTATGTAGTAATGCTAAACCAGGATTTGCAGACTGGTGAAAAGCTATTTGAGTTTTGCTTTCACATTTATGTTATAAAGCCCACTTGATAAAATACTTTTTTCTTTGATGGCATCTTACCTGTTTGCATTATTCAGAGACCATATTAAAATCTATATTCACAAGAAAATTCACACAAGAATTAAACAACAAGAAGAAATTCCTTAGTATTCATTCACAACTGCAATTTCTGACCTGGAGTAAAATGACTTCATAAAAATGTTTTAAATCTATAAATGAAACTTGTTGAATTTTGCATAAACCAACCACCTAATAAATGCTACAGTATAAAATTGTGTATTCTGGAAAGAGGTTAGAAAAAAATAAAAGCTTGTCCCTACATCTATAAATTCATAAAAAAGACTATATTAGCTGTTAATCCCACACAGAAATATACCATACACTACACTGTCTGTCATTCTTCTAAAACTCCTAGCCTCGATACCTATTGCAGCTGCTCAGTATCTCCAATATATTCATTACATAACCGATGATTTGGAGTCAAGTTTCTATATTTAGAATATTTCTACTTTTAAATGTTTAATTTGCCTGCACTTAGCATATATTATAAAATCATTAAAAAATGGCTATTTAATTTCCATATACTTTTCTGCTGAATCACAGTAATAGCTACGAAAAAGCCCAATACAAATTTATGAGCAGCTTTTGTTTTTTCAAGTGTTCATGACTTAGCTGTTCTAAAGATTATCTGAACACTGCCATCCACTGTTCTTTTAGAGATGTTGCAACTAATAAAACAATTTCCTCATCTGTCTCAAGGTAGTTCTGGTACTGAATTTAAAATACTTCTCAGTTCAGAAAACTACTAAGTCTTAATGTGTCAAATACTATTCATAAAAAGGAAATAACAAAAACCCTGTAGACAAACTATTTTTGTTAGCTTTATTTACTAATTTCATAACACCTCTAAAAATGCAACATTATGAAATATATTTGTGAAAACCAGCCAAAGCAGACATTGAAGAAAAACATCAACGGAAATCAGTTTCAAGTTAGTTATGTAAAGACAATTTCTCACGTCTGACCATTACTTACTATTAGTTTATTAGTTCAGCCTCTCAAGAGGATCAATAAATGTTGATTTTTTTCTTCTCATCCACCATGCCACGTTCAACTGACAAAACTTTATGAATAAGTAGGTGGGAAGTCAGTCACACAGAACAGTTTTAAAAGGATTTAGCCACATCTGGCCTTGCCTTCCTACTAATTTGTCAAACAACAAGACATCACAAGTGGCTAAACCAAAAGATAGAAAAAAATTCCACTAAATGGGATAATCTTTGGATCAAGATTCCAAGAGGAACAACCTTGAAATAGAGCTGACACCCAATTCGTCATAAACATTCTAAAATGCATGCAAGAATCGTCTCTTCCAAAGAGATCTAACTTCTTACTTCACCTAAATATCACTTAGGGCATCCATGGCACAGAGAAGAGATGATAAAAGCCTTACAGCAAGTTTTGCAATGTAATGTAGAGACCATCTTACAAAAGGTCCTCATATAAAAAGGGAGAAAAAAAATCAGCATTAGCTTGGATATTAGAATGGATACTGGAAATGTTTATGCTATTCTTTTTAGACAGAAAGCAGGGCAGGGTGGCACCTTCAAGACTAATGTGTGCAGGAAAACGTAAGTTTTTGTAAGCGACAGCCAATTTAATCAGCCAGCATCTGACAAACTAAGATGTCACCTATAAAAGCTTATGCCTTTTCAAATGAGTTACTCTCTAAGGTGCCACCCTGCCCAAATTCAGACGAAGAGGGTTAATTACATTTCTCTGCGCCTTTTAATGTTTATTCCACTTAAGCTATACAGACAGTTAAATACCATATTCTCTTTTTTCTTAATTATGCAGAAAATACCATGACTCCCTGAGTACTCTCTTATGAATCTCAGCATGCCTACTAATACAAACTTTGGGCATTTTGCTATCCCATTACTTCTTTCTCACTAGTTAGTAAAATCTCTTGTTTTATTTCTCTACACTCTGAGGATTCAGTTTTTAACCCCACATGCATTTTTTTTAAGCAATCACTGTATTCTAATTTTTTTTTAAATCAACCATAAACTCTTGAGCTTGCTTAACAACTTACCTTAGGCAATGTTTTAAATATCCTTAGTGCATCCTTATAAAACTATATCATTAAAACACTCATATTCAAAGAGAAGAAAAATAAATTTTCTTTAATAAGGGAAGAGAGTACCGTCTGTGTGCACAAGGTACACAAATATAAAGCGGGTGTGGCAATAATTATTGAATGTGTTACACAGAAGAATAAGAGAATACAACAGAAAACAAAATAATGAATACTAGAAAAGGTTACTAAGGCTCTATTTATTCCAGAATGAAGGAACAAAACAAGAAATAAAATTAAAACTTATAATAAAAAAAAAATTTCCTTTTATTTACTGCCAGCAGACATAGGCTCTGCTTTTGCTCTCCTAGGATAAAGCAACTTAACTCAAGGCTTTACCTCCTCCAGTCCTTCCTTTCTTGTTCCTTATCGTCAACTTTGCCTTTTCTTTACTACCTAGTCTTCTGTTATTCTGATAAGCTGTACATAAGACTCTGGAAAAAAAAAAATCAGACTAAAGCTCATTCTGAACTTTTCTCCCAACTGGTCTGGGGGCTGTTAATGAGGAGAAAGAATCCAAAGGAGGCTAATCAGAGTCAGGTAAGTGCATTAAAGATCAGAGTACAGCACTGAACAGGTGGTCACTGAGGGCTTAGAATATTTAGACAACATGTCCCTTAGTGACTAATCCCAGAAAATAAACAGGCTGCTGTTCAATTTATGTGAATTGAAGATTCTGAGTACCCTTGATCCTTAACACATCAAGGGCCTGATTTACCACAGAAGTTACATTTTTTGTGGAATTGCACAGGCTTTACTACTACTGAAAATCCTTCAGGGTTTCCTGAAACCATAGTTATTACTGAGGTCTTATTCACTGATTTCCCCCTATCCCTCCCTTCATATAAATAATCACTGAAGCTTTACCCCACTGCTAAACAAAGACCTTAAGAAATGTAGCAAGTTAATAAAAAGCATCTCAGAAAACTGTTGAGGAACTACTTTTATTTTTGTGTCTGAACCAACAAATTACTACCTCCAACAATTATTTTCACTATCCAAGCAGAACTTTTAGAGATCAAAATCCTCATTTCCTATGATAGCAGATAGGTCTTCTGAAGAAAATAAGATTGTTGTTGTTATGATAATACTTCTACAAACTATAACTTGAGGTCTTAATCAGGCATTATGGCTAAGAACAGAGAGTCAAAAAGCCTGAGGCTGAATCGCTTCAGTCTTTGCAGGTTTTTTAAACTGCATAGGTTGAACCAGAAAGCAAGTGAACTGAGGCCGGCAGCACCTGGGTGGGGGTCTGGTTTCTTCCTCCCCCTACTGGCAGCACCCAGCTGGGGGTCTGGTGCTGGGCCAGAGGGATGGGTTCTTCCCACTCCCACCCTCAGCATCCGTTCCTCAGCCATCTGAGTGCTAGGGAGCAGAGGGGCAAAGCAGACCTTGATCGCTGGAGGAGACAGCACAGCTCAGGCTGCAAAACATCCTGGGATGCTGTGAATTAACTTTCACCAGGAGGAGATCTGGGACAGAAGTTCCATAAACCGGTTTGACCTCAATCAGTTAAGTCTGATACCACATCCAACCAGATTTATCTTAAACTGATTTTGGCCATTTTGAAAGCGGTTTAAGTTCACTGAACTTCTGTTCTGTTACAGGTGTACACCAGTTTCTGATCACTTAAACCAGTTTATGTCCAAATTATGTCCCTAGCCCAAGTATTCAAAACTGCTTGATTTCTTACATCCATCAAACATTTTCCCTTTTTTTTGGAAATGGAAAGGACAGTGGCCTCTGGGATTATTTCTTGCTATTTTATATCACAATATAAATCGTCATTCTAACTTAAATATTTATTGCTATTTTGTGGCAATACCACTTACTGTTCACAATGTCGCCTTGAAGTTGAAGAATTTGTGGGACAGGTATTGTGAGAATAACTATGTCAAATAGTTCTGAAGATCCTGCTTCCTCATGGACCTCCCATTTCCCATCTCTGAGGTAGATCTGTGTTACATGGTGCTCATAGAATACATCTGCACCTGTTTCAAACAAGAAAAACCTTAAATACATGCAAACCTTAAATACAAATTGAATCAGACAGAGAACATGCACAGTAAGGGAGAAATTTTCATTATGAATCAGAACCAAAGCCCTGATTCTACAAACAGAAATGTATGTTCTTCAGTATAAGCACATAAGCATAATCTGTTCTTTGAACACAGTTGTGCTTGCCTCCATGAGATCACTCATATTTTAAAAACATAATGACTACAATTAGTCTCAAAGGTTTGAAAAAAAATTAGCTGCTGAAAAATGCAAAAAGTAGTTAACAATACCAGAAAATGCAAAAATAAATTAGTCACTAACTGCTCTAAAAGAACAGTTAAATTCTGCTGACGCAATGGAACTGTCATAATTTATAGTAACTAGGGATCTGCATCCTAGCTTTTCACAAATGCTTAATTCAGTAGTTTTATATCCCTGGCACATATTGTGAAATAGCTGAATTTTACAACATTAATCTTTCTTTCAGCAACATACTCCCTAGTCAGCTGATACAGTCCAGATCATAAGCTGAACAGCAAGTTTTAAAATATTAGTTTTAAAAATCCCAAATTCTGGCCATACACAATTATTCAAGATTTATGTTAATCAAGTTAATTTCCCCTTAATCTTCTGTTCACACAGGGTATGATCCTATTTCCACTGAATGCAGGGGTAACATCCAATTAGTGCTGTATCTGATCTACATAAAGCAGAGAGTATAAAATACAATCTTCACCCCCAATCCTGAAAATTCTTACAACATATGAATAAAGAATGCTTTACAGTGACCCACTGCAGTCAAGAGGACTATAGTTAGTCTTTTCCAAATTCAAAGAGTCTGTATCAGATCATATCCATTCCAGATAAGTACACCATTAAAACCTTTAATTTCATTCAAAGATATCAGAAAACTACCTGACTCTCTCAAATAATGCTTGGCAATTGACGAAGTACCCTGAGGCGTCATAAAATTGAGAGATCCCTCCTTCATCACCATTCCTTTAATTGGTGCAGTCAATGGTTTCAAAATACCATGGGCCAGAAGGTCATCATAGAAGCTAAAAATTAAACAAAAACATAGTAAAAATGCATGTGAATCACCTCCAAAAACTCCCAGTAGCATTAACTCTTCTATGAAGAATTAATGTTATGAAGGTTGCCATAACTTTCAAATTCATTTGATTTATATCCCACCCCATCCAAAAGGAGTTTCACACAACCTGACTTCACTCTAGTATTTCAGACTCTGTAACATTAATATATTACTAACCAGTAACGCCCCCCCACACCTTACAGTAACTTGCTCACTCTTTTACAAAACCTGGTTATTTTTAAGGAAAGGCAAACATATCTACCTACTTCCCAAACCCCCACAGCAATCTTGTTGGATAATGTATTAGTTGTAAAGATTCACATCAGCTGAAACTCTCAAGTGCTATTATAACCCAAGGATAAAATTAAGGTTTTTTAAACTGAAAAATACATTATTTTATTTTGAAAGCTAAGCATGATGTCAGAACTTGGGTATAGGTGTTCTCTAAAAGATACAACTTTGCCCTTACAAAAAATGCTCAATGTGGTTTATCACTACCATTATGCTGTCTTTTGATTAAACCAGTTTGCTATTATAATGAATTATAATATTCCAAAGCTACAAGCCACTTCAAAACACCCAAATGTTTTTAAAAGATTGAAATTTCTTCTCATATAAGAACTTGAGAAAGTCCACATTTGGGGTAAGTGACAGCTTTTATAGATACAGAAATTTCAAACTTAAAAACCTATGCCTGAAGACAGGTGTGTGTGTCCAAAAGCTTGCAAAGAAGACTTTTTTCTAACTATTTAGTTGGTCTAATAAAAGGTATCACATCTACCCAAAGAAACTTGTCTGTCTATGTCCTTAGCCTAACATGGCTACAGCCAACAACCCTAAAACTTAAAGCCCAGCATTTCACAGCTTCCATAGCCAGAAACAAAAACTTTGTGTAACTGGAAATCAAGCACTGAGCAGAAGCAGAGTATATTATAAGGATGGTTTGTGTTAAAAACTTCCCATATATGTTAGAGCTCCATAACAAGGATCTGAGTGGATTTTGTGTGGCTTTTGTTCTGTTGCATGCCCCTCTCATAGGCGGCTCTATTCAGGACAGGGCATGTGGTCCATATTTACCTTCTAAAACTGATCAGAAAGAAGATGTTTCGCCTTATGTACAGAAGCCAATCCAACTGGGGATTAATCTAATCTGCACTGGAAATTTGTTTCGCGTTGAACCTGTTTGACTGACAATGATTTACTTCTGCTGCCCCACTCATTATCCTAGACTTTCTGAACTGAATGTCCCGGCTGTTAAAAGGGTCAGAGAAGTCATACCAGGGACTTCCTTGCTTGATAGCAGGAAAACTCAAAACCAAGGCCTTGAATTGGCAACACAAGCAGACTAGAAGCCAGGGAATGGAGGACACCACACATGGAGTATACTCATGACAATCAGCCCACATTTCAGATACTGAGGTTGGGCCCCTGCACTGTTGTGACTTTATGTCCCAAACATACCAAGAGTTGCATTAATAGGAGTCTGGAACAAATGCATGGATTTCTGTGGCCAGAGCCTCACCTGCCAGGACAGGGCAAGGTCTCCTAGTAAACTGAAGATGGAAGGAAATGTTTACACTAGTGCTCCTGGACTAGGTGCCAAGTCAAGCTGGTCCTCAGTACAAGAAATCAGATGGCTCTCCCAGCAAAGGTAGATCTATACATATTAAATACAAGATCCCGTCAGAGAGCAGGGCAGGGCCCCGCCCGCTCCTTCCTACCTCCGGTGCCGCTGGGCGCAGCCGGGGCTGAGCGTGATGTACTGCGCGCCCAGGTCCGCCGTGCAGCGCGGGTCCGCGGGGCTCCGGCTGGTGGCCGCCCTTCCCCCTGGGGAGACGGGGCAGAGCGGTCAGGGGGTTCCGAGCCGCCGGCGGCCGCCCCGCTTCCCACCCGCCCCGGCCCCGACTCACCCGCGCCCCGCGCCTTGTCCCACAGCTCCACGCGCAGCGCGCCCGCCGGCAGCGCCCTCCGCAGCAGCGCGGCGCACAGGCTACCGGTCAGCCCCGCGCCCACCACCAGCGCCCGCGCTTGCGCCATGCTTCCTCCCTCCAGGCCCGGCCCGGCCAGGCCCCGCCAGGGGGAGCTGCTGCCCAGCGCCGCGGGCCGGCGGTTGGTCCCGTCCCGCCCCGCGCGGGGGTGGCTGCTCCCGGGGTGCGGCGCAGCCGCCTCCCCCCGAGACCTCGGGGCGCGCCAGCTCTAGCGTCCCGTGGAAGAGCGGGAGCTCGATTTTCTCCGCGAGCTGCTTGCAGAGAAACCCCCGCCCGCCTGCCCCGGCTCCTGGGGAGGCCCCCGGTAACTTACCAGGCGCTGAGGGGGGTATTTCCCCGGAAGCCTCCCTGCCTGGCTGAGCGAGGAGCGCGATGCTCCCAGGGCTTCATGTCTGTCAGTGCTAAGAGATCTCTGCCAACCGCACTTCTGTAGAGCTAAAGAGGGAAACATGAAAGAAAGAGGAGAGAAAAGATTCTGGCAAGATTTGGACTTCAGGGGACTGTTCCAGCGCAGCACAGGGACAGGCTAAACTCAGTCAGCCTTGTGACCAGAAGACTGTTTTTGGGTTGTACATGGGGTAGAGACAACACAGGACCTGTATGTCCTCGCATTTGCTTTTTC
>JAGPOW010002673.1:1774735-1809838 GCA_030014935.1 Caiman crocodilus | reverse complement strand
GGGGGGGGGGGGAGTGACTCCGAGACCTTGCCTCTAGTCAGACGTGAGCCTGATCACCTCGCGTGTCCCATACCCATAAACCCCGATATTCGTGAACCCGCTAACAACAACCCGCCACAGTTTGTGAGGAGCGCGGACCCGACCCGCCGGTAAAGCATCCTTCCGCCCCCTCTTGCTCGAGCACTATTTTGTTCCAGCGATCCACCACAGTTTGAGGCGCGCGGACCTGACCCGCCGGTAAAGCATCCTTTCGCCCCCCTGCTGCTTAAACTTTTGCTTAAACTCTTGCTTTGTTCCCGTGGCCGGCAACTTCACAAGACAGCAGCTTGTAAAGACACTGCAGCTGTGACCTGCTGGCAAAGCATCCTTCCGCCCCCTGCTGCTTAAACTTTTGCTTAAACTCCTGCTTTGTTCCCATGGCTGGAAACTTCACAAAACAACTTGTGAAGAAGCACGGTCACAACTCGTTGCTAGAGCTTTCACTTCTTCTTGCTTAGACTACTACTTCTTCGCTCGGCCAGCCCTTAGCTGGTCAAGTGTCTGTGAGTATATTACTAATAAAATACCTTAAAATTAATTAACTGTCTCATTCTTAATTCCCCGAGCATCCGAACCCAGTAATACCCCGCGCTGACAGGTATAAGAGATTCTGCATCATAGCTCCTAAAGAATCATTCATATTTTGAACTCTGAGCCCTACAAATCTTGTCAATCTTTTAAATACCAGAGTAAAAAACTGGAGATGGAGATTTTTTAAACAGATTATTTTTTCTCGTGGTTACCAAAATAGAATAACAAAATGAGGACAATCACAGAATGTGACAAAGGGAAGAAGAGAGGGGGAAACCTTCTCTTCCTGTGTATGCATTTAAGTTAGAACAATATAATAATAACTACATCTTTCACAACGTGGAATGTAATTGTCACGGGCGGAGGTCCTCCAGGAGGGCTGTGATCTCTTTAAGGCCCCTTCCTCTGTGCCAAGCCAGTCCAAGGGTAACCTCCAATTCTTGCTCACCACGTCTTTGATGTTTATATAAGTTTGGGAGGCTGCCTTACACCCTCTTGGACACGGTTCATTGGGACCTCTGTCTCCGTGGGTTCCCAGACTCTCTGTGGGTCTCGCTGTATGATGGCTGCTTCCCAGGCACCTTAGCCTTATGGGCTCCAACCACCCCTTATACCATGCCCCAAGCCTCGCAGTTGGACTAGACTTTGTTCGGTCTCTTGGTCTACTCTCACAACCCTCTCTCCAGGGCCTTCTCTGTACTGCTGCCCTCTCTCCAGGGCTCTCCTTGCCTACTCTGGGCCTTCTCAAGAAGGCTGCCCCTCTTTTAGGGCTCTCTCTTTCTAATACTGCCCCTTTCCTGGGACTCCCTGTGCCCACTCTGGGCCTTCTCTGTAAAGCCATCCCTCTCCTGGGGCCTTCTGTGCCAACTCTGGGCCTTCTCGGTCAAGCCGCCTGTCTCCGGGCCCACCGCACTGCTACCCCCTTTCTCTGGGGCTCACCGCACTGATACTCCCTCTCTCTGGGGTTTAACGCAATGCTATGCCCAACTCCAAGGTTTACCGCAGTGCTATGCCCTTCCTCAGGGGCTCGTCATGCCTGCATTGGAGCTTCCCAATAGTGCCCCCTCTCTGGGGCTCTCCATGCCCACACTGGGGCTTCTCAGTAGTGCCCCTCCCAAGGCTGGGGCCCATGCACCCTGTATGCCGCGCCCTTACTGCCGCTGTGGGTTCCCTATGAGGCCTCCTCCAACCCCTAATAGCCTCACCCAAACCACCGGTGTAATAAATAAGAAAAAAACAAAACACAAGCCTCTTGGCTACAACTAAACCATAAGCCGCCTGGCTATAACAACGTTGCTCGGACATCTTAGAACTGTTACCCTTTACTCAGCTGAAGCAGTACCTGCAGTCAGGCTGCTTCTCGCATCTTTGGTTTAGGAGCTCCTGCCTCTTTGGCTGCTGGCCGGGAACTGCCAGCCTAGCCTCAGCCCCTGGGCTTTATGAAGGCCAGGCCCTGCCCCTTTCGGTCAGCTGACCTCCTGGTTACCCCTAGCAACCTACAGCTGTGCTCCTTATTCCCTGCCAGGGCTCTTTCCCCTGCAGTTTCCCCTCTCTAAGAGCAGAGCACATTGGTGCTCTGTGACAGTAATAATGATGTTTTCTTGAAGATAGTGTCAGTATGTTCTATAAACATTGATCCACCTAGGATAAGCTTTTTGGACCGTGATATTGAACACCAAGGTATAGTCAAAGGAGTGGCAGCCCAAGTCTAGGTCTTTTAATGGATATAAAATTTTCTATGTATTTTCAATATGCTTCATTAGATTTCATATTTCCAAATAAGTCAATAATTTTTAGTGCCTGAGTTGTTGGGTATTCCATCTAAAGGACCTGATGCAGTGGCAATGCATCGGGGGGTGTACGTGGGTGCATGTGAACCCCCTGAGAGTGCCAGCGCACCACCTGACCAGCTACACTTGTTGCTTAGGTAATGGATGGGGGGGCAGGTGGGAGTTCACCCCCTCCAAGCGCTGGTCAATCACTGCAGCTGCTCTCGGAAGTGCCACCATGGGACCCCCCTCTGGGCAGCAAGATCAGCCGTGCCCCCCATTTGGCAGGATCTGCTGCAGAGGACTGCCCCCACTGGTTGGCAGGACTGGTCACAGCAGGGGCACATGCCTTGTCCCAACTAAGGCAGCACCCCTCGCCCATGATCCAATACTTTACTTTCAGATTTGCCAAGGCCCTAGTGGGCTACTTGTGAGAAATATTTATTTATTTGTCTCTTTACCTCTCCCTGGATTTAATTCTAAGACTATAAATACTATGAAAACCACAGGTTTAAGTAACTTTTTAAATAAAAGTTATTCTGTGCCTCCCTGCCTGTCTGATATCTGACAGCTCCAGGGATGAGACCAGCCTTAACTGCACATCAAAGAGCAACTCACACAAAGGAACTCTCACAGCCCCAGGGAAATATACTCCAGCTTCAGTTTTCCTTGTGCAAAATTAAGTTTATTTTGTACCTAAGGAGACTTTTACAATCTTTGATTTCTCCTCAGCCAGAAGAAGGGTGTGTGTGCTGAAAGCTTGCAAAGAAAATTTTTTTTTGTTGCTATTTTAGTTGATCTAATTAAAAGTATCACCTCTGAACCAAGAGTTTTAGAGTTTTGTATTTCTCTTGTCTTGCACCATCATGACTACAGAGCATCCCTGTAATTAAAGTTTACATTTTTCCCACGCTTTGTCCTTGTTACTTGTTATTTCTTGTAAACTACACAGTCCCAAATAATGCAAGCACTTTATTTTTAGATGTGCTCTGCTGATAAGCTGTGTGTTTAACATCCTGGTAGTGGAGTTACACCTCTTTTCTCTTGTTCCTGGTTGCCACACCTCTAGCAAGGTTCAAATGCAACCGCTGACACTATCTTGGTACTGTGTCCATCTCAGATGCTGTCATTCCTTCACTGAATCCCTGCAAAGCTCTATATTGGCTGTTAAGAATTTCTTATCTGCATTAGACTGGGTAACTTTTCTTTTTTAAAGCAGTACTTCTCTAATGGGAAAAGTAGATACAGAATACAGTTGTTCACAAAAAAGTGGCATGATAGTGTGCATGGCATTTATTAGCAAAATGAAAATTATTTTTGGCATGTTTACCTTTCTTAATCAGGTCTCTTGGGATATAATTAATATTGAGATGTATACATAATTTGTTAGTAATTGTGTATAATTTTTTTTATTCCTTCCCCTACAATAAGGGGAAATATCAAAAGGTTGTTAAGATCAACTTTTGAAATTTATTTTTATTGTGGTAGCACTTGTATATAGATTCTTACCTTGTTTATTTAATTACTCTCAGTCAAATTTTGTTTTGCTATTTTGTAACTGCTCCAAAGATTTGTGTAGATGTATAATAGAAATGTTAGTGCACTGAGAATATTGATTCACATAAAGTTTCTTCTTTACCAGGTGAAGGTCCAGTCCTCCTCTTTGCTATTAGTTCTATCTTAATAATGTTGTTGCAAGAGGGAGAGGTGTAAGGCTATAATTCTTTTAATGGGGAAGAAACATCTGAATCCTTTGTGCACTGATGGAAGAAAGAACACATTATCATTTGATAGGTGCAAGGAAAATGTAATCCACCAATACTTTAGTTGTATATGCCTTTCCTTGCTGCTGGAATATACGCAAATATATATCATTGTTAAAGTATTTCTGTTAAGGCTTCATTGCAAGGTTGTTAATCACTGTAATATTGAGGACTATTCAATATCATGAGCTAACTCTGACTACTTTGTTCACATGAGCAGCTCTATTGATTTCAGAGGGACTACTGGAAAGTTAAGTTACTGCAGAATTGAGTATTTAATGTCAAAACCATGTGATAAACTAAGAGTCCACTCTTGGATGTATTCAATGGAAATATGCGCCCCACAAATTGAAATGGCTAAGTTGTAAAAATATAGTGGGACTCCTACTAATTTTCTTTTGGAAGTGTCTATAGAAAATTTCTCACACAAGTGGTGTTGAGAGTAATGGAGTTTCCCCTGAATCTGACTTCATTTTTTTCCTGATGTCATGGCGGCGCCTGCAGGGAGGGCCGTTATCCCCCTGAGGTCCTTCACACCGTGTCCAAGCCAGCCCAAGGACACCCTCTAATTCTCACCCACCACGATTTTGTTGATAGGTGTATGTAGGAAGGCTGCCTTCTACCTGCCTGGGCACGGCATCTTGGGACCTCTGTCCCCATGATCTCCTGGACTGTCTAATGGTGCTCCCTAGGCACTTAGCCTTAGGGGCTACACGTGAAAGATGTCATCCTGTCCGAACACAATGCCTGCCTGCTCTCCCGGGCCTTCTCTATTGTCTTGCCCACCCTGGGCCTTCTTGTCAGCACAGCCTCTCTAGGGCTTCTCATCCATGCCCCCTCCTCTAGTGCTCCTCGTCTTATCTGGCCCACTCTGGGCCTTCTATCCGTAAGCTCGCCTGCTCTCGGGCCTTCTCAGTGGTACTGTCCCTTCCTGGGACTCTCAATGAGACCGCCCCTCCCTTGGTGGTCTCAATGCCCCTTCTGGGCTTTCTAGTACTACTAGTGCCCCTTCTTGGGCCTCTCAGTGCTGCCCCTTCTCGGGCCTCTCTAAAATATCATCCGTCCCTGGAACCCTCGTCCAGTCTGGAGACCTTCTGTCTGGCCCCAGTCTTTTAGGCTTTCTGTACGGTTATGTTCTCTCTTTAGCCAGGCGTCCTGCTCTGCTATCTCCTTGGAGACCACCGCAGCCTCTTGCCCTCCTCTGGAGGCACTGTGCTGCTAACCCTCTTCTTGGGGCCCACCGCAGCACCCCGCCCCCCTGGAGGTCTACCTCCGTACTAGCCTGCAACTGGGCTTCTTCATATTACTGCCCCTCGCCTGGGCTCCTCAACAATATTGCCCCTCGCCTGGGCTCCTCAGTAATGCCCCTCATCTGGGCTTCTCAAGTGGCGCTCCCCTCTCTAGGGCTCGCCGTGCCTCCTCGGGGCTTCTCAATAATGCTGCCTCTTGTGGGCTCCTTAAAATCCTGTCCCCTGCCTGGGGCTTCTCAAATCCTGCCCCTCATGGGCCTTCTTGTCAATGTTGCCCCTCATGGGCCTGGGGTTTCCACCCCCCCGTGTTGCTGCACCCTCTCTGGCACTGAATTGTGCCCTCCCAGGTGCCAGGGCCCCACACCCTGTGGGTCCCTATGAGGCCTCCTCCACCCCTACAGCCTCGCCCAAACCACCGGTCTGATACACTACAAACAAAACATAACACAAGCCTCTGGCTGTAACTCAAACATAAGGCACCTGGCCATAACAGCATAAGCCTCCTGGCTCCAACTTAACACTGTTGCTCCAGCCTCTGGAGCTCTGGTGAGCTGCACTCACATTGTCTCTGGGAGCTCCTGCCCCTCCGGCTGCTGGCAGGGAACTGCCAGCCTGACTCTGGCTCTGGGCTTTATAGGGCCAAGCCCTGTCCCCTAGGTCAGCTGACTTCCATTAGTTGCCTCAGCAACCCTCAACTGTGCTCATTATCTCTGCTGGGGCCTTTCCCCAGCAGTTTTCTTCTTACTAGGAGTGGTGCAGCGAGGCGCGCCGTGACACCTGATGAATACTAGCAATGCTTAGTGCAAGGAAGTCTCTGTGAGGTGTGTTACTGAAGTAATGGAAAGGCACAGTACTTTCTAGATGTACTGACTAGGAAGAAATAATTATATGTAGATATCTACTCAAATCGTGATTCTGTGGATTTCTCAAAATCGAGTGGTTGCCATGAAATCTGTGGAAACAAAAAAGATGAAAAATAAAGTGCTGGCACTTCAGTGGGAACCAGTATTTCTTCTGGCTTTGTAGCCCAGGACAAAGTGGGCTGCTCACATGAACGTGAAGAGGCAATTTGGCTGCTGCCCCCACACCTTGCTACTGCCTGTTATATTGCCCCACCTCTCTCTACCAGTCAGTGATGAGAGGAGGGGCCATATGATGGACAGTTCTTGCCCGATCAGCAGCAGGGGGTGGGGCCACTGGAGACTCTTGGCCAGAAGTGTGAGGGGTCCCACCACAATAAGCCTGTGAAAATTGTGGACAGCCCTGCTCTCTGCCCACAAAAACAGCTGGCCACCCCCTCAAGTTGGATGAGCCCCTGGTCTGAGACTATAGTAATTACACATTTTTCTATGGCTAGTACAAATAGACAGGGAAGGTCTTCACCTGGCTAACACCAATTGAGTTGTTAATGTTATAAGGAACAAAGTCAATCAAAACCTGGGTATCTAATGGGACCAACCTGAATAAATCTCCATTTTGCTTCACTTGTCTTCTGGATGCTATAAAATGGTATTACCTTAATATTATAAAAAATAAGTAGCACTATGCATTGCACACATTGTTCTTTAATTGAATTCATCAGTTGAATCTTGAATCATGTGAGTAATAACGCTAACTGTTTATGAGACAAGTATCCTAGCAATTATAAACTGGTAGAATAATCAAGTACAAGAGGGAAACTTATTTTGCAGTGTTATACTGTATGTAAAATATTATTTATTAGTAATAATAGTAATGGTAGTAACTTATATTACAAACCAATTGATAAGAGCAGATTGTATGTGAAGTATACTTTGCCATGTTACACACATTGTTTCAGGGAGACCCAAGATGTGGCTGGCAGTAGTAGTGATGTTTTTGATCCATGGAACTCAATCAGTGCAAGAACCATTTGAAGATAATCATAGTGTTAATCCTGAAGTATGGATGAATGTTGTAAGTATGATTTTAAAGGGAAGGGAAAATCTTTGGAAAACAATGACATGTTCATGGTAGTTGTTATATAATTATTTGATTAAATGGACAGAACCTCTCATAAAACCATGAAAATACGAAAAGAACCTTGTTGACCTTATTAGATATGATTTACAGTTTAACTGTATGTGCCCACATAGCCTAGAAAAGCTTTCAAAACTGAAAGCTTTGACAGTGAGAGAGAAAATCCTTTCATTATTCTTCCACCAGACTGAAATTATCTCCTACAGAGGATACCCAGCTCAGGAGTATAATGTTGAGACAGAAGATGGCTATATCCTTACTATTCAAAGAATTCCACACGGGAAAGAATGAAAATTATATAGGTAAATTGTGTGTCTTTATTAAACAAGGAACCTGTATCCTTGAATCATTTCCATAAATCAATTACACTTAGGTTATATAAATATGAGAAGGAGCCTTATAAAGGGCCATGGGAATCCATGACTGGTTTCATGGAGGTGGTTCACAGCTGATGGGGATTCATGGTGTTAGGTTTTCTTTCCACAGCTGACTAAGGCCTCTCCACTCAGTATTGTGGGGAGGAGGCAGAGGCAGGTCAACTTGGAGCAATGTCAGGAAGGCAGATGAGACTGACTGTACTCAGGCCTTCTATACATTTTGATGTAGTATGCCAATTGACATTAATTCTAATTAATAACATATAGTGTCAGTATTCTGAAAATATATAAATAATGAAATATTATTTCTCTTAATTGATAAAGAATTTTAAACTATCCTGGGATGTAGTTAAAATGATAAAAAATGTTGTTCAGCTGACAGAGGTCATAGGAAGCAATTATTTACTGTAATATAAAAAAGGTTTAATTTGTTGTGTTAGTACTGCTGTTAGAGAGCCATGTCTTAGATTAGCATTTTATATTTTGTATCTAACTACAGGTAACCAATGAAGATAAATGCTTTGCATTCAATAACTTGTCTAACTTTATCTCAACTATGCTGTTGGTTCAATAAAATATATCACTCCCCAAAACCCTTTTAGCATAGTAAATGGTGGCACAGCAGAAAGAATGCAGCAGGGGGAGTTGCTGAGCTAAAAATGATTTTATTAAGGCTTTGCTAATTACTTGATTATAAGGAATCCAGGGGAAATGAAGGTAGTTCACAGGGGGTTTGATAATTTATCACTTCTATAAAAATTCCATTATTATTTTCCTAAATTAGGTGTAAATACTCCTCATCATTTTATTGTTAAGACTTGGTAGTATTAATTTAAGACTCAAATTTGCTTTTAAATGCCCTATTGCTATTTCAAATGATTAATGTATCCTTGAATCTTATTTTGACCTTGTCTGATCGGTTGTTAATTTTTGTTATTTTGTTAATTTTTGTTATATGTTGGTTCATTTCATTTTGTACAAAACTTTATCTTTGTTAATTCATTGTTGTATGCCTACTTTTGAGTAACTATTATTTATTAACAATTTATTCATTTGTAATATAGTGGAAAAACTCCAGATTACTGACCTTAATTTTAAATAAACATTTTGGCACTTAGATCTATTTAAACTTGTGTGGCAAGCAGCATGCACATCATTTAAAGTAATCTATTTAAACTAGTGCCATGTTAAGTTTTAAATATTTCCACAGCTTTTTGTTTTATAGTTAGAACTAGGAGGGAACACAGAATGGAGAGGAAGGGAGAAAAGGTGGTCTTCTAAGGATAGCAGCAGGATGGCAAATTTGGTTCAGAAACTGGAAAGTGTGTGCTACCACCAGTTTGGTCCATAACCTCATTATGACGAAATGGAACTTTTCACTATTAGCATTACGTCCCTTCAGGAATTAAGCAGGCCCATTCCTGTGCAATCAATGCCAAGCAGCTCTTCAGATGGGCTTTAGCAGCTGGTTTTTCCAAGCTGTCCGGGAAGGTTTCAACTCCTGTCCACCTGCTCAGTAATAATGTTCACATCAAGCCAAAATGTGTTTGCTAGTAGGTACTTAATAATTATACCAAATTCAGGGAACAGAGTATGAATGCAAGGTGCAGGAACATGGCCACACAAGTTTTGGAAGAAGCCATAGGAAGTTAGGGTTGTGCAAAGCTCTGGTCCCTGATTTGATTTGGTGGAGATTTGGCCCGATTCGGTGGCTGAATCTCTGAATCCACTGTGAATCAGGAGACACTTTAATCTCTCTGAATCGAATTGGAACCCTCCGAATCAATTCAGAGAGATTCAGAAAGATTTGATTTGGACATGGACACAAGTTTATATGTTTCTTCCACATACTTCAAGGTACCAGGTGGCTCGTGAACACTGTGATGGTGGGGCAGATGGAGCATCCCACAAGAGCATGGTGGGCTTGCCAGTGCGCTTATCAGTTGACCTGGAAGTGGGCCAGAAGCAGATTTGATTAATCAAATCTTCAGATTCAGATTCAGCCTAATTGAATTGGGGACAGTAATCTGAATCAATGAATTAAATTACTGTCCACAATTTGGATCAAATCCAAATCTGAATTATATACGGCATGTTTTGGACACCCAATATAGAAAGTAATGCAGGAATATACTGATATTGCAGGAAATGTTGTGGAGGACAAGAGGAGGTTCAGAAAGGCAAGAGGGCTCTTGTTAATCAGATATCTAGCCATCCAGATGTGTTGTAAAATCTACTCTCGATAAGCATTTTGTTTTAGGATCAAATCATGCCAAACAATCTTGATCACCTTCTTCAATAAAGTCACTAACTAATTGGGAGGATGAAGAAAGTACAGTGGACATATTGTACTTAGACTTAGGAAGGTTGTTGATAAAATTCTTCTCATAAGCAAATTGGAGAAACAAGTGCTTAATAAAATTACTACGAGTTGGATATTGAGTCAGTGACAACAACAAAGGATAAGTATAAATATATCAGTGTTGGAATGAGGGGAGGTCTGGCTCTATTTGATGTGTTTATTAAACATTTGAGTGAGCGAACCTGCAGACGATACAAACACACTGGAGGACACAAGTAGAATTAAGAGTAATCTTGAGAGATTGGCGAGGTGGGCTAGAGACAAGAGGATAAGGTTTAACCCAGAGAAATGTAAATGTCTATAACTGGAGAGAATTATCAAAAAGCACAAATATGGAACTGGAGATAACTGGCCGGGTGGCAGCACTGCTGAGGAAGATGAACAGGAGTCACCTATGTGATGCAGCTACACACATTTTAAAAAGCATGCAGAGAAGTTGGAGAGGGTCCAAAAGATGCAATGAAGAAGCAATGAAGATGCTACATAAGTTGGAAGACACACTGTGTAAGTGGAGCTTGAGAGATCTAAGCATGTTTAGATTGCAGAAAAGCTGATTAGTGGGAGCCAGTATAGCAGTCTTTAACTAATAAACTTGCAGTGCTGGGACATTGAAAAATGCCCTTATCTCCAGCTTTATCTGTGACAAGTTAGGATGTTTCTACTATTTTTGGCCAGTGTACTTTTTCTTGTACTTTTTTAACATGGTAGTTTGCTTAATTTCAGGAATAATGTAGACAACACTTGTTTGGGACAGTTTGGCTAGGGATGAGCCTAAACCTAGGTAGAGACATTCAAGAAACCTGAAGCAGAATAGATCTAGGTTACATGGTTTTCTGTAAGCGGTATAGTTTCAATTGGTAGTGAACAGAACACATGTTCACCCAAGGTGGGAAGTGGTGGGAAGGGCAGTGGTGTAAATCTTAGACCAGGTTGTAACAAGTTGTCTGTGTATGCTAAACCTCTGTTCTCTTAAGTGTATAGACCATTTTCTGATCACTAATACCAGTAAAAGTGTAATGTCTGTATATGGCCTATGGTACTTTCAAATTTCACTAATACAGGATTAGATTAGATATTAAGAAAAACTTACTTTTTGAACAGTGAGACAGTAAAATAGACTTCCCACGAAATATGTGGAACCTTCTTCACTAGAGGTTTCCAAAAAGAAGCTGGTAAGCATTGGTCAGGAGGGACTGAGAGCAGCATTCCTGTATTTCAACTGGGGGTTTAGACCAGATAGCCCTTGAGATCCCTTCCAATTTCACATTGTACAATTAAAAAATGGCTGCCACATGCTACATCTGGTTCTGGCTGTATTGCTTCATTTTTCACATCCATGCACATCACTTCGGAGTTATTAAGGAGGGCTGTGATATGAAAAGTGTTGGAACTTACATCTAAAGTGTAAGTGTAAAGTGACCGGGGCTACCTTGAAGGATCCTTGCAGGTATGCGGGGCCCTGGGGTGGGCGCCCAGTGACCCCTCCATGTGGAACCGGGCACTGGCTGGCCTGGGCTGGGGTGACAGGGACCTGGGAAGCCCTCCACAAAGCCATGTCAACTCGAAGGTCCGGAAGGGGACTGATCTGGTGGGCTAGACCAGATGGCAGTTCCAGGAACCTGGGCACAAATCCAGCTTTGCCCCTGTGATCTGTCTGAGGGCTGGGCAGGGCAGGGCTAACTTGAAGGGTGCCAGCAGTTATGCGGGGCCCTGGGGTTGGTGCCCAGCAACCCCTCTGAGCAGAACTAGGTGGCGGCTGGCCAGGGCAGGGACCTAGGCAGCCCTCCATGAAGCCATGTCTAAAGTAAGTCTGAAGTGTTGGAACTTTGCTCTAAAGTGTACAACTTATGTCAGAAATGTTGACTGTCAGTTATTTACCATCACTGGTTCAGTGGAATAGTCAATGTATCTCTCTTTCAGGTCCAAAGCCTGTTGTGCTTCTGCAGCATGGTTTGCTTGCAGATGCCAGCAACTGGATCACTAATATGGCTAACAATAGCCTAGGCTTCATTCTAGCAGACGCTGGCTATGATGTTTGGATGGGAAATAGCAGGGGGAATACCTGGTCTAGACAACATAAAAACCTTTCTGTGGAGCAAAAGGAATTCTGGGCTTTCAGGTGAATTATAATATTTGGAAAACATAACTTTACCAACCTGTTATGGTTAAAACATGGTAATGTGAAAACATTGTGCAACTACACTTATATATAATGAATTAGATCAAAAATACTAACACATAACCATTAATTTTGAGTGCACCATTGTGTTATTAGGCTTCCAGCATTACTGAAAGTCTTCAGCTTCACTGAAATAATGTGCTAAGTAACTCAACAAATTAGATCCTTACCATAGCAACCTTGGCCACAACAATTTTCCTTCCCTCATTTATGTGTCTATCATACTTGTTGTTCTGTAGATTTCACAAGTTTTATCCTGAGCTCATATTAATTCTTACCAGAAGGAGGTGCGCCTACCAAAGGACATAAAGGTTTAAACATAGCCATGCTAAAATATCCAGCACCTATCCATGGACATTAGTATTATAATAAAGACTCTGATTATACCTACATTCAGCTTACTGAGATACAAAAGGCATTAATCTAAAACAATGTTTTCTTATTTTTTTCAGTTCAGGCTTTGGTTCCTACTGATTGAGGTAGCTAAAATACAGCTTAAACAAGATTTCTTATCCCAATTTTTAGTCCAAGTGGATGGGGCAACAAGCCACATTCTGTGCCAATTTGAGAGGGAAAATATGAAGTACCTTATAATATGATTCACGTTATTTGTTTTGTAATTTGAGGACTTGAGGACTTTGTAATTTGATGACTTTTGGTGTTTAAATATAGACTTCTTACTTTATCTAATATAAATACGTCTACTGTTTCTTTTGTAGCTATGATGAAATGGCTAAGTATGATCTTCCAGCAGTGATACATTTCATTGTGCAGAAAACTGGACAAGAGCAACTGTATTATGTTGGCCATTCCCAAGGCACCACTATAGGTAAGTTGAAGAGACTACTGTGGAAAAACAGTCTCAATGTTAAGTTAAATTCTTCCTCTGACCTCCAGACTCCTTTTTGCAGGAAATATTATGTATGACCACAGGAGAAATATTCACAGCGATGTCATGTCTCAGTGACTGTGTCATTTGAAAGCCAGCCTGTGTGCCAGGACTGGCACATAATCATTAACTGAAGTATATATGTAAAGCACACCATGGCATTTAGATTCTTTTATTGAGTCCATTGACACTGGGAAAAGATAGTTTTTATTAACCACAAGCTAAGCAAAGCTCACCTACAGTTTAAAACCTGAGGTTATGGTAGGCAAATTGTATTTGAACATGCTAGATTCATCTTGGCCAAGTACACTAAGCTCATATGGCTTATTGCCATTTACCTCAGGAATTAAAGTTTCATCCTGGTGCCCATGGTTTTAAAAAGAGTTGTAGTTCCCTCAACAGGGAGAGTCCCCTAGGAACTGAGTGAATGAATCTGTTGATGCATGGACCATATGCTCATCCATGCAGTATTGCATGGATTCTGCAATGGTATTAGAAGCAGCAACAATTCATTGTTGTACCCAAAGAATTAATTTTGGAAATCAGAAAGAAGAACATATAAATGGGAAAGTTTTGTTTTATTACTTGTGACCAGTGAACAGATATAGAGTGTTACTTTCAAATTATGAAAAATAATATTAAAAAAAAAAATTATAAGACTATCCTTCATTACATAAGGCACAAGCCTTAAACTTTGTTCCAGATAAATTCCACACTGTGAAAGCTTCATCCTGTCAGTGTAATCTCAGCCTGGGCACTTGTACCCTTCACAAAACTTGGCATTCCTGTAGGAAATTGTTAATGTAACCAGGCCATGTTTAAATTGAGAGTGCCTCATTTTCTGGTTTTTAAAATTTTTTTTCCTCAGTTGACTATCCAATAACTCTGCATATTTTCTTTTCATCAGGATTTGAAAAATACTTCCAATAAAAACAACTAAATGCTGTGTTTGATATATTTGATATAGTGAGTTGTATTTTCTTTCTGCAGCTTTTATAGCCTTTTCAACTATGCCGCAGCTGGCAAGAAGAATCAAACTGTACTTTGCCTTAGCTCCAATAGCCAATCCCAAACATGTTAAATCTCCACTGAAAATGCTGACATTATTCTGTGATACAGTTATCAAGGTATGTCAATCCTTCAGATGAATTAAGAACTGCATTTATTAAGAACTGCATTCCTATAATGCAGACTCTAGAATGAGTTACTATGGGACCATTACAGCTAGTTAGCAAAGACATTTTTAGAAGATTTAGTGTGCTATTTGTGTTACTATTAAAAGGGAGTTGGATGTCTCATTCCCTAACCTTTTGGCCAAAAACTTGGCCAAGACATGGCTGGGACAAAGTGTAATTTTTCATACATATCTGAAGACTCTCAAAGCCAAGAAGGAGAAGAATTATTTAAGTCTATTTAATGAATGAAACTGGGAGGAATTAACTGAAGATTCTGAATTCTTAATAGTATGGAGAACAGTTTCCCAAGAGGTGGAATCCCCTTCAGTTAATGTATCTAAACATGCATTAAGCAAAGAATTCAAATATATTTTAGGAAGAAGTTTTGTAGTGGTAGACTCAAAGAAAGGAAAACTTCATTTTTATGTCTAGTGTATTTGATTTTTATTAATTTTACAGATGCTTTTTGGAAGTAAAGAATTCTTACCAAATACTTATTTTCATCAAGTGATTTCTGCTGAAATTTGCAGCTTTCCCATATTAGAAAAGCTCTGCAGCAATGTCTTGTTTATATTGGCTGGGTTTGATGCAGACAATTTAAATATAGTAAGTATAAATCTACAACAGATCCTTGAGTATCTTTTTGAATGGAATATTTATAATATTGTCTGTAAATAAGTAAATGGAATTGCTTCCTCATATATTACTTAGTTTGAAGTATAAATATTTTCTCTCAGAGTCTAGTGGATGTATATACAGCACATGCCCCAGCTGGAACGTCAGTGCAAAATATGATTCACTGGAAACAGGTAAACCTTCTGAAATTTAAGTTCTTTTTATTTATATTGTAAGAATTTGTACATAGCATTTAAAACTAATTTTGGTCAGCTCTCCATATTAGTCACCAATACATGTTAATGTTTAGAGATAATAAGCACTCTAGGTAACATTTTCCAAGTTACCTTTTTACATCCTTTAACAGAGCTTATTTAGCATCCTCTGCAAAGCAGATGCCTTGGTATCAAAATATCAGAAGCGTACAACAATTTCAAGGTCATCATTGTTAATATTTTTTTTAAATTTCATCAGATGTAAATCATCTTGCAAGTTGATAAACAACTGCCACCCATTCCCTGGATAAAGAGTAATATAGTAATGACAAAGGACTAGAAAGGACCTCAAAAGATCACCTTGTTCATACCCCTGCTTTGAGCCAAGGTCAAGTGTACCTTGATTAGCCCTTAGTAGGAATGGAGAGCATTCATCACTGTCTGCTTTATGATACCATTAAACATGCTGGAACTCTTTTAACATGTCTCCCTCAATCTTCTCTTTTCCACGATAAATAAATCCAATTCCTTCATCATTGTAGCATATAAGATGTTCCCTAAACATTTATCTTTTAGAATGTTCCCCTGTAGACTTTTCTAAGCTGTTGTTCCACAAATAGACACAGCACTACAGTTAAATAGTGTGAAGTAATTAAACACAACACTCTTCTTAGTACATTGCATAATGACTTCTTCCTTTTTTGCAGCATTACATGGTTGGTTCCTATGTAATTTGCCAGCCACTGTAAAGTGCTGGTCTGTTTCTATAGTATACCAGCCTACCCAGTTATTCTCCATTGTTTTTATGTATTTGATTTTACTCCTATGTGAACAGGATTGTATTTTTTTTTTTAATTATCTTATTGATTTATCACAATGAGCTTGAGTTCTAACTCTGTCCTAGCTAGGAATCACCCACACATTTTATAAGTGTGATCTCTAGTCTTTTATCTCATCCTTTAATGAAAGTATGCAATGCTTCATATTGCTCTGCAGGCCTGAGACAGACATCCTGCTACTTTGACAATTTGAATCTTGCCTCTTTGACAATGAACCATTGTTATCTACTCTTTGAATATGTTTGTTTTCTGCAGAGTATTCAAAGTGGGGTACTGAGAGCTTATGATGGAGGAACAGAGTATAACATGGCCCACTATAACCAGGTGAGCTACTTCTAATGGTGGTGAACTACTTCTGCCTCCTTCTACCTCCTATTTCCACCATTACTTATAATTGTATGCATATTTGAGAGAGAATTGATCCCACAGCTCTTGATGCATTTTATATTAAATAGTCGCAAAAGAAATATAAATGTAAATGTCACAAAAGTTCTGGCAGCCGGGACTGAAACCTACATCTGCCAGTCCTCAGGGGAATTAGGTAAAGTGATGGGCTCCCTTTTGTTTGCTATCAACATTGTTTCTGCCTTTTGTATTAGATATTAGTGGGTTAATAAAATAGATGCAACTGTGGTAGTTGGAATGAGATAAGGACTTCTCTTCAGTTTGGAGTCCACAACTACTAGGCTCCCTCTCAGTTGTTCTTTTTCTGGCCACATTAACCTTCTCCTCTTGGCTTCTCTCTGGATAAGCTTAAGCAGAAGTGAGGAGTGCACTCACCTAGCCTGATGGTTAGGGTGTTTTCCTTGGAAGTGGGAGATGTGGAGTAAAAATCTTGAGACAAGGAGAGCTTGGAATCCATGTTTCCCACTTCCTTCATTAGTACTCTAATCCCTAAGCCACAGGATAAAAGATGAACATCATCCCAATCTTTGAACTGAATTTAATGGTGGAATGTCCAGGGACCTGTCTGAGGGCTTATGCAGAGTTTAGGTAAATCTCAGCAACAACTAAACTTGTGTAGGACTTGGGAGAAAGTTAAGCTCCTCAAGGCACCCTAATACGCCACCTGAATCTTTTCTGAGCATGAACAAAAGCCCTAATATCTACAGTGGAGTCTAACAGAGGTATCTAGTAGGCCTGTGAGAGTAGGCAGCTATTTAATCTGGCTTTGGATCCAGCCACTTCAAATGCCAGGAATCTGATCCGGAGCTCCAGACAGGTTTCCTCTTTGATCTGGCTGAAGCGGCTCAGAAGCTTCCGAGTTGCCTTGGAAATCTGGCCATCGGGTATAATGGGGAATCAATGAAATAGCTCTAACTTTGTTTTTTGTTGTCTGATTTGGATGAAATTTGCGTGGGAGGGGCTGGGGGAGGGAGAAGGGATAGCCTCTGCTGAGAGCATGAAGCCTGTCAAGTTTCAAGAAGATCTGTGCAGGGGTTTGGGGGAAACTGCACCCCAAATTCTTGAAAGTAAAACTCATGTCACGTGCATGTGTTACAATACAGGGGGGTGAAAACGGCAGGGGTGGTAGCCTCTGCTGAGGCCACAAAGCCTGCCATGTTTCAAGATGATCAGTGCGGTAAGTTGGAGGGAACTGCACCCCTAGCTGCTGACAGGCAAAACTCGTGACATGGGTGCTTGTGCTGACTGACTGTCTCTGTCTTGGGGCAGTTGATTGTTTGTATTGATTCTTTCCTCTCCTTAGTCTGTGGTTTTGTAGGAGTTAATCATTGCTAATTAACTGGTTACATTAGCTAGAAACTGGTCCCTGAGTGAATCATGATTGATTGGTAACTCAGAACATAGTAGCTTAGCAGCCAGGACTGCAGTAGTTCCCTTCGCTCCCCCACCCCAAGACAAACACAGTTGCACAAGCACCCATGTCACAAGGTTTGCTTGCCAGCAGCTAGAGGTACAGGGAATCCCCCTACACCTATCTCCTTGACAGCTGGCAGGCTTCATGGCTGCAGCAGGGGCCACCATCCCTGAAGCTTTCACCCTATTACGCCTTAACACACACAGTGTCACCCATGTCACAAGTTTTGCTTGTCCGCAGGTTGAGGTGCAGTTCCCCGCAATTCCCTGCACCAAACTTCTTGAAATTTGGCATACTTTGTGGCCTCAGAAAGGGCTACCACCCCTGCAGTTTTCCCTACCCTGTGTTGTAACACATAGATGTGACAAGAGTTTTGCTTTCACGAATTTGGGATGCAGTACCACCCAAACCTCTGCACCTATCACCTTGAGTCGTGGCAGGCCTCATGATCTCAGCAGATGTTACTACCCCTGTAGGTGTCATCCAAATCAGACAAAAAACAACAAAGTTATAGATATTTAATTGATTCTCCATTATACCTCATGGCCGGATCTCCGAAGTGGCTCCAAAGCTTTTCTGAAGCACTTTAGAAGTTCTAAACTGCTTCAGAAAGCCAAACAAAGCCCATGCTTTGATCTGGACATGCTGCTTTGGATGCCGAAGAGTCCGAAGCTTCTCTGGATCTGAAGCATGATCCGAAGCCTCACACAGCCCTAGTGTCTAATGAGTTTTGTGGCAGCTGCTAGAGAGCTGGTTTGTTCTTCAGTGATTAGATACTTCAACTCCACTTAAGTGTCTTTGAGGTAGCTAAGGAATCAGTTTGAATCCTTCTTTACTTGACCTTTTTAACTGAAAGAATTACAGTGGAGACCTTTCCTGGAAATCAAGAGATTGAGCACTATAAAGCTAGCTAATGTAAAAATATTGCATCATTGAGTTAAAGCATCCTTCCAGATATTTAAATACAGCTATTGTTAATAGTTCCCTCTTATTTTCAAACTGTTTACAGTTAACCAAGGAGAAAGAATAGGCAGGTGTTCAGAGACAATGTAAGTGGTTCAGAGATCAGGGGAAAACTCTAGACACAATTAGAAATAAAAACAAAAGAGCTTGAGTTTTTCTTTTCTACTTTTTACCTGTTGAATGAACATGTCTAAGGTGTATTAAAATTCATAGATTTCATAGACATTAAGGGCTGGAAAGGACCTCAAAGATCAAGTCCAGCCCCCCTGCCATAGGCAGGGAATCTGCAGGGATCAAATGATCAATGCCTTTTGAATGATTCTAGGGTAGGTGCTTGCTCCACCTCTGTGGGGGAGTCTGTTCCAGACTCTGGGCACTCCTACTTTGAAGAAGTTTTCCTTTAGGTTTAATCTAAATCGGCCTTCTAGGAGTTTGTGGCTGTTGGATCTTGCTATTTCTTGGGGAGCTTCTGTGAACAACTGTTCTCCCAGGTCCTGATGCACTCCCCTTATGTACTTATAGGCCAGGGATGGGCAAAATGCGGCCTGTGGGCCAGATGTGGCCAACCTGGCCACAGATGTGGCCCTGCAGGTCCACCAAAAAAATTTTAGAAAATTAATATATATCAACCCCTGGCTGCCTGTCATGCAGGCTTGCCAAAACTCAGTAAGTGGCCTTCCGCTCAAAATAATTGCCTGCCCCTGTTTTATGCTGTTACAAAGTTACCCCTGAGCCTTCTCTTCTCCAGGCTGAAGAGTCCCATGTCCCTCAGCCTCGTCTCATAAGGTTTGCTCTCTTGGCCTTTGATCATACAGATGTCTCTCCTCTGGACTCTCTTGAGCATATCCACATTCCTCCTGCAGTGGGGGGCCCAAAACTGGATGCAGTACTCCAGTTGTATCCTCACCAAGGCCGAGTAAAGTGGGAAGGTGACCTCCCTGGTTTTGCTAGAGATGCATCAATGGATATATGCCAGAGTTTGGTTAGCTTTGCAGGCCACATCATTGCATTGGTTGCTCATGTTCATCTTGTGATCAATCAGGACCCCCATGTCTTTTTCGGTCATAGTGCTAGTAAGTGTAGCACTGTGAGCTGTGACGGCGGCGTGCCGCCATTAGGGTTAGGAGAAGGTCCCAGGGGACCAGTATACCCAAGGGAAGGAAAAAGAAAAGGGTACTTACCGGAAGAGACAGGGCAAGTAGCAGAAAAGCGGCAGCAGCAGCTGCGGCAGACGCCATTGCAGTCGCGTGAGCTGCTCCCTCACCACTCATCTAAGCAGCTATTTCTAATGAGGTGAACAGCGGAGCCAATCCTCCTGGCATTGTGGCGAGGAGGGCGATGAAGAGAAAGAGAGAGAGAGCAGAGCAGATCAGAGAGGAAGGCTGCAGAAAGGAATTACTGCAGCCCCTAAGGGGTCTGCCTCACATGCAGGAGATACTCTGCCAGCACAGTGGCTGGGAGAGCTTAACCCAGCACCAAATGCTTTGGCCGAGCTGGCTACTTCAAGTCAGCCAGAGTGAGACTCTGCCCTAGAAAGTCCCTCTGGGACTGCAGAGTACTTTTTCTAAAGGAAAAAAAAAAAGATAAATATTGGATGTAGAGAATTTTTTGGCTGGGTCCAAGTGGCTCAAACAACACCAGTCACCAAGGACCCTGATATCATCGGACCAAGATCTTTCAAGCAATGAACCAACGAGTGACCGGTTGGTGTGTGGACGAGGTGTAGGGGTGGCGGAGCCTCGTGGAACATCGGACCTCATGGTCATGAGTACCCCTTGGGGGGATGGCCCTACAGTATTTAAGATCTCCACTGAACCCCTCCTTCTAAAATAAATAAATCCCATCAAAGTCATGGCAGGAGAGACGAGGGCGAGGGGTGACCCACGAGAAGGTACTAGTGAACCCAAAGTCCCGACATCACATGAGCCTATAAGATTGATGCTGGTTGTTCCTCCCAAAGTGGAGGACCCTGCACTTCTCTACATTAAATGCCATCAGGTTTTGGTCCGCGCACTTTGCAAGGGTGTCAGGTTAGCCTGTATCCCCAATCTGTCTTCTAGTGTGGCTGCTTTTCCCTGTAGTTTGGTGTTGTCTGCAAACTTTACCCATCTGCATCTGACACCCAAATCCAGATCATTAATGAAGTTGTTGAAGAGTATTGGCCTGAGAACTGATCCCTGAGGGACTCCACTGGTCACCTTGGACCACCTTGATTCACTACTATTAACTAGTACTTGTTGGGTCTGACCCCGATACCAGTTCCCCAGCCATTGGACAATGAGAGGGTTAAGGCCACAATTCCCCAGCTTAACCATGAAGACATCATGGGAGACCAAGTCAAAGGCTTTCTTGAAATCCAGGCATATAACATCAACTTCATCTCCCTTATTGAGGTACCTGGTCATAGAAGGTGACAAGGTTGTTCAGACAAGACCATCAAGCAACAAAGTCATGTCGGCTGGCATTTAGAAGGTTGCCTTCTGTTAGCTTGCTGCTGATAGATCCCTTGATGATTTTCTCCAGGATCTTTCCAGGGATGGACATCAGGCTGATTGCCTATAGTTTCCTGGATCTTCCTTCCTTTCTTTTTTAAAGACTGGGGCCACATTAGCTCTTTTCCAGTCTTCTGGCACCTCACTCAAGCACCACAAATTCTCAAATATCTTTGTCATTGGGCATACTATGATGTCTGCCAGGTCCTTCAAGACTCTTGGGTGCCTGAGGATTTATGGACTGAGGATTTATGGACATCTAGCCTTTTGAGGTGTTCCTTCAGCTGATCAACATCAATTACATATGCATCTCCCAGTCCCTGGAACTTTTGCGTTCTGACGGACTGTGTGACCCAAATGGGTGGGTAGAAAACTGACGCAAAATATTTGTTTAGGAGATTTGCCTTTTCTTGGGCATCACACATCAGCTGCCCCATTTTATCTTGCAGGAGTTCAATGTTGCCTTTGTTCTTTCTACTTCCCACATAGCTGAAGAAGGACTTTCTGTCGTCCTTGATTCCAATAGCTAATTTGAGTTCAGTTTTTGCCTAGGCTTTTGTGAACTGCTTTCTACAGGTGCGGGCAAGTGTTGAGTAGCTCTCCTAGGTGATGATTCCCATTTTCCTTTTGGTATATGTTTATCTTTTAAGTTTCAGGTGCTCCAACAGTTCCCTGTTTAGACAGGGGGCCTTTCCTGTCTGCTGACTGCCTTTCCTGCAAGACAGGATGGACTTCCCTTACACTTCTAGGATTGAGTTCTTAAGGAATAATCATTCCTTCTGGACTCCCCTTCCCATGAGGCCATGGTCTGTTAGTGTTTGACTGACCAGTCTCCTGAGTCTGTGAATGTCTGCCTTCCCAAAGTTGAGGATTTCTGTTTTACTGAGGGATTTGCCTGCCCTGAGTTGAATGGAGATGGTGATCATGGTCACTGTCACCAAGTTTCACTTTGATCCTCAGATTCCTCACCTGATCATCACCTTTGCCCAGAACGAGATCCAGCAGTGGCTCTGCCCTACTTGGCCCATAGACCTCCCGTGTTAGGTAGAGGTCGTCAACACAGGTGAGAAAGTTACATGAATCATCCAGTTCCCTATTGAATCCTTGATTAAATTTTTCTTTTTGGTTGGGAGGTCTGTAATAGACTCCTACAGTTATATCCCCTTCCCCATGCTCTCCCTGTATTTTAATGCAGAGGGTCTTGAGGAAGCCTTCTTGGTTAATAAACCCAGTTTGTAGGGAGGTATACTGCTCCTTGATGTAGAGAGGTACACCTCTACCCCTCTTTCCAACACAGTCTCTCCTATACAGCGTATAGCCTTCTATACCCATAGACTAGTCATAGGTGGGCTCCCATGAGGCCTCTGTTATGCCTATGAGGTCATAAGCTTCATTTCACAAGAGAAGAGCCAGTTGTTCTTGCTGCTTTCTCAAGATCCTGGCATTTGTGTATAGGCAGTTGAGCCTGCCATGGAAAGCTCTAGGTTTTCTTGTGTTATGGGACATGACCTTTCCTTGGGCTGTTATCAGAGTGTGTTCCCTTGGGCTACCCAAGCTGTTGCTACTGTGATTGGCATGACCTGGGCTAGAACTGTTTATTGACCACCTAACAATCTTAGTTTAAAGCTGTGTTGAGTAGGTCAGCCATTCTGGCCAAGAAAAGCTTCTTCCCTTTTCAAGTAAGGTGGAGGCCATCCCTTCCCAACAGTCCACTACCTCTCTCACTGAAGTATAGAATGCAGTCAAAGAAGCCAAACCACTCACAATGGAACCATCACCAGAGTTTTCTGTTCACCTTACCGATGCACCTTTCCCTCCAGGGCCTGTGACACATGGCCAGGAGGATAGAGGAAAAAACAACCCCAACCCCCAGAACCCTGTATGCATTGAATCTAACTATAGTTGATATTTGTTCCTTACATGTCCTAGGATTAATTGTAAACCCTCTCTAAAACAATTAATATGTGGTATACAGAGAATAACAGTGACACATTTTTTATTTGAATGAGTATGTACAAAAAACAAATGTAGCAAAGGTAGGAAATTGAAAGGATGTCCTTTGCTTAAAATATACTTCTGGCCTTTCAACATGTACTAATTATATATTTTGCTCCCTTTCAAAATTTTATTTTTATGCAATCTTTTGAAAGACAACTCCATTCATCTATGATGTAACAGACATGAAAGTGCCAACTGCAGTGTGGAGTGGCGAAAAAGACTTGCTTGCCACTCCTATGGATGTTGACTTTCTGCTCCAAGAAATCAGGAATCTCATTTACTACAACAGGATTCATAACTGGAACCATGTGGATTTTCTTTGGGGTCTTGATGCCCCTGAGTTCCTGTATAAGGAGATGGTCAACTTAATGAAGAAGTATCCATAGTGACAATATTACTGTGGTATCAAGGATTTGATTAATTTCTGTCAATCTATTTTTTTAAATGAATGCTTATGTTTGAAAATATGAGTTCTTACGTGTAACTGTTTTTACTCTTTGGCTCTGCTTAATTATAATCATCTTTAACAAAAACGTAGTAATAAAATAGCAGTGCAAATGTGTTTGGGGAGAGAAAATGAGTAGTTATATATTAGAGGGGAGAGTTTTTTGTCATATTTTTTATTGGACAAATTGTGTTGTGGGGTGAGAGGTTAGACAAGCATTGCGGCCTCTCAGGTCTTCCTCACTTCTCATGCATTTCTTGGACCATTATGACTCATCTTAAAGCTATACAATACATGTGGTATGCAAAACATGCAAGTCCCATGGTTTCTGAAGCACCTGCTATGCTTTATATCTAAAAGTCTATCATCTATTTCCAAGACAATATTATGGGATTGGCATCTACAGAACTCTTCTGAAAACTGAAGATTACAACATTTACTCTGCTTTTAAACTGGGATTTTTTTTTCCATCTAATACATTTTTTGAAGATGAGTAAAATCCATCCTTAAATGTCTTTCTGGAGCCTTAAGGGTACTGAGGAGGAGGAGGAGTGGATTAATTAGTAAGTGTTTATGAAACACTTATATAATAGTAATGGGTGCCTTCTACCTTCAAAAGAGTTTTGTTCAGTGAATACGACACAATCATACACTGAACAATGAAAGAATAAAACAGAATATGTATTAATTATATAAACAATGATTATGTCATTATGAACTTAAAAACCATCTCATCAGGTATATGCATATGCTGCTTAAGAGAGCTCTCAATTGATTACTGGAAACTTAACCAATTGACACCTTACCACCTTCACCTCTGTTAAATAATTTCAGAAATAGTTGCTTAAGTTTGTCTTTTGATAAGAGATATTTTGAATACAAAATAAAAAATAGATAATCTAGTAAACAAAATTTGAAGTAGCATGCTAATAAGCACTATTGTGGTGATTCTTGTATTTTTGTGTCAAATTCTTGAACACATTTTTTACTTGGGACAAATATGGATTCTAACACAAGTCTGTAATATATTCTACCTCTTCTCAACTGGGCTACAAAATCTGTTAGCTGCAAACCTCTTGGAGAAAAAAAAAAGCATAGGTAAAGCAGCTCTGCTACAGATTTATTTTGCATACTTTCTTGAATTCTGTAGGCCAAAAATGCCATACAACTGCCATTAAAGCAAGCATTAAATATCATATTCCTATGTGTAACAGCCGAGGTCCTGTAGGAGGGCTGTGATCTCCCTGAGGCCCCCCTCTCTGTGTCAAGTTGGCCCAAGGGAACCCTCTATTTGTCACCTACCACATCTTTGATGGTTTGAATTGATTGGGAGGCTGCCTTACACCCTCTCGGACATGTAGACTCCTGGACCCCTCGTGGGTCTTGTCCTGTACAAATAGGTGCTTTGGGGCACCCTAGCCTTATGGGCTATGCGTGGCTCCAACCACCCCTGATACCATGCCCCAAGCCTCACAGATGGAATTTATGTTGGTCTGTCTTGATCTCCTTCTTTCTACTTACACTGTCACCCCCTCCAGGGCTCCTTGCCCTCCTGGGGGCGTCTTCCATGTGCTGTTGCCCTCTCTCAGGGCCTTCTCTGTGCTGTCACCCCCTGTCTGGGCCTTCTCAAAGGTGCCCCTTCCTGGGGCTCACCACACCACACTGGGCTTCTCAAACACCCCCGTACTGGGGCTGTCTGCACCCACACTTGGGCTTCTCAAAATGCCGCCCCCTTTCTGGGGTTGGGGTCTAAGCAACCCGTAAGCTGTGCCTTCACTGGCACTGGGGTCCTCACACTGCACTGTGAGTCCCCAATAAGTATGCTGTGCCCACTCAGGCTCTGGGGTCCTCACAGTCTGTTACGGGTCCCCAGTGAGTAGGTTGCGCCCTCACTAGTGCTGGGGTCCTCATGACACTGGGGTTCCCCTGAGGCCTCCTCCAACCCCTAATAGCCTCACCCAAACCACCAGTGTAATAAACAACAAAATGATACAGAAACTCAAGCCTCATGGCTATAACATAATGTAAAGCCACCTGGCTAAACCACATTGCACAAACACCCTAGAGCTGCCATCCATAACTCTGCTCAAGCAGTACCTGCAGGTCTCACTGCTTCTTGCATCTCTACTCCAGGAACTCCTACCTCTCTGGCTGCTGGCAGGAGACTGCCAGCCTGGCCTCAGCCCTGGGCTTTATAAGAGCCAGTCCCTGCCTCCTACAGGCAGCTGACCGCTGGCAGGTGTGGGTCATTTGCTCCCTCCAGTTGCCCTGGCAACCCACAGGTGAACTCCTATTCCCTGCTAGGGCTCTTTTTTCCAGCAGTTTCCCCTCTCTAGGAGTAGGGCACCTTAGTGCTCTGCAACACTACGAGAAAATGCATGTTAACTGTAGTCAAACACACTTTTTGAGACTGGAATTTTTTTAGGATATCCATCCTAACTATACATTACCAAAAACTCTGGTGATTCCAAATGCAAGAGTCACCTTTCTACATATAAGAGCTGTATGTGGTATTTCAACATTGTATAGCATTATTTACTTAACAGTCATTAAATTTAATTTATGTACATGCCCTAATAGAGGCAAGAAAAAGTGGCGTTCAGAAACTATGGCTTCTTGCATAGCATTTTCCTGTAATAAATGTAGCTTAAAAAGCATTTTCTTTTAACATAAAAGCATTGAAAAGTAGGGCTAGAACGAATCTCCAGAAGCAGCAGCATCCCAATCCAAACCATCCCATACAAACTATAATCTAAACTCTACATAAAACTACCACCAACCCTGACACAACACAGACCTAACACTCTAATTTGCCACAGGTAAAGCAGAGTAACCACTGCAGCTGATGTCCTGCTTCTGTGAAACCCTCCCACTTCACTCAGCCCTGGTGAGACCGCAGCTGGAGTACTGCACCCAGTATTGGCACCCCCACTTCAGGAAGGATGTGGAGAAGCTTGAGAGAGTCCAGAGGAGAGCCACTTATTTGATCCAAGGCCTCGAGGGAAGGCCAGAGGAGGAAAGGCTGAGGGACTTTGAAAGAATTATCCTGGCACAGGTCCAGGAAAGGCCAGCAGGGGAGGTTATACTCAGGGGCAACCAGCACGGGTTCATTAGCATGGGTTCTTGTCAAACCAACCTGGTGGCCTTCCATGACCAGGTCACCAAGTCCTTGGATACAGGTTCTCAGTGGATATAGTCTTTCTGGGCTTCAGGAAGGCCTTTGACACAGTCTCTCAACCCATTCTCTGTAAGAAACTAGGAGACAGTGGTGTTGATGCCTACATGGTCAGATGGGTCACTAACTGGCTGGAGGGCTGCACCCAGAGCCTGGTGGTGGATAGGTCTTATTTGACCTGGAGGGATGTGGGCACTGGGGTTCCACAGGACTCTGTCCTCAGGTCTGCATTGTTCATCTTCATCAGCGACTTGGACAAGGGAGTAAAAAGCCCCCTGTTCAAATTCTCAGATGATACTAAGATGTGGGGGAAGTGGGCACACTAGAAGGGAGGAGTAGGCTACAATTGGACCTAGACAAGTTACAGGGGTGGGCGGATGAGAACAGTATGGGTTTCAACACTGACAAGTGCAAGGTACTGCACCTGGGGAGGAAGAACCAGCAGCATACCTACAGGCCGGGGAACTCCCTTCTTGTCAGTAAAGAGGCAGAAAAGGATCTTGGAGTCATTATTGATGCCAAAATAAACATGGGTCAACAGTGTGGGGACGTGGTCAGGAAGGCCAACTGTACCTTGTCATGCATCCACAGATGCATTTCAAGCAGGTCCAAGGAGGTGATCTTCCCCCTCTATGTGACACTGGTCAGGCTGCAGCTGGAGTACTGTGTCCAGTTCTGGGTGCCGCACTTCAGGAGGGATGTGGCCAATATAGAAAGGGTCCAAAGGAGGGCCACTCGCATGATCAGGGGTCAGCAGGGCAGGCCCTACGAGGAGAGGCTGAGGGACCTGAAACTGTTCAGTCTCCAAAAGAGAAGGCTGAGAGGGCATCTAGTGACAGTCTACAAACTAGTCGGGGGGACTAGCATGCATTGGGAGAGTCCCTGTTCCCCCGAGCACTCCTGGGAGTTACAAGAAACAATGGACACAAGATAGTGGAGGGTAGTTTCAGGCTAGACATTAGGAGGTGCTATATCATTGTCAGGGAGGCTAGGACCTGGAAACAACTTCCAAAAGAAGTGGTGCTGGCTTCTATCCTGCGGGGGTCTTTAAAAAAGGCTGGATGAACATCTGGCTGGGGTCATTTGATCCCAGTACTCTTTCCTGCCAGAGCAGGGGGTTAGACCAGATGATCTCCTCAGGTCCCTTCTGACCCTACCAGCTATGAAACTGTGAAACTATTGTGGAATCAAAAAAAAAAAAAGCCTTAAACTTTAATCATACAGATTATAAGATGACCATAACAGCTTTGTGGGAAATTGCTGGCTCTGCATATTAGAGCAGATAAGGAGAAGTATTTGTTCTTTGTAACTCTCCTGCAACTGCTTCACTCACTGTGGCCTTGAAGATAACAGAAAAATGTATGTGCTTGATCTCTACAGGAAGGATATGGACAAATTGGACAGAAACCAGTGGAGGGCAAAAAAAATTGTGAGGTGGCTGGAGGACATGACTTATCAGGAAAGACTGAGGGAACTGGGCTCATTTAGTCCAGAGAAGTGAAGACTGAGATGGGATTTAATAACATCCTTGAACTACCTGAAGTGGGGTTTGAAATAGGATGGAGCTAGGCTGGTCTCAGTGGTGGCAGATAACAGAACAAGGAAAAACAGTCTCAAGTTGCAGTGAAAGATGTTTAGGTTAGATATTATAAATAATTTTGTCATTAGAAGGGTAGCAAAACACTGGAACAGGTTACTCAGAGAAGTGGTTTTTAAAACCCAACTAGACAAAGCTCTGGTTGGGATGGTCCTAATTTCAGCTGGGAGTTGGACTAGATGACTTCTTAAAGTCCCTTTCAACCCTAACTTTCTATGATTCTATTATTCTAACCAGAGAGAAATATACTTGAGGGTACTCAACACCGATGTAATGTGAGAGAGGTTCCCAATCTTGAGTCCACAGGTAGGCTACAGAGGGAGTGGAGACCTCCCAGTTGGCTTAATGACTATGTGGTGTGAAGTTAGATGTGGGGGTGCATCCTGTTAAAAGGGGAAAGAGAATATAATGGATTGTAACATCATGGCAGGAACTACTTTTCCCAGAAGGCTGCAGGGAAAAAAGAAAGGACGTGGAGAGGATTCAGACTTGCATGCGAAGAAACAGCTTGGTAGGGAGAGAGAGCACCAGTGAGAGAGAGATAAGCAGCAGTTGATGAAATGCATACTGAAGCCCAGGAGCTGTGGTGTAACTGACTCTGCAAGCCAAAGCAGAGCTCAGACAGGGAGCCCAGGTAAACAGTAATTGAAGGTTCTGTGAAAACAAAGACTGGTTCAAAAGCAAACATCAAGTTCCCCCAAGCCACTCACAATCACACTATGGTTGACTATGGTTCTCTCTGATCAAGAACAATCCTATGCCATGTGGTAAAGTACTGCCTTATTTTGTGATGGCCTGCTGAAACAGCGTGTCATCCTCTATGGTATAGGCACCATATATGGTGCTGTTTGGATAGGCAATCTGCCACCCTATTAACAAGTAACCACAGTAATTGAGCATTCTGTGAAACTAAAGACTGGTTTGAGAGTCTCCCTCAAGTTAAGGGAGGCCTTAAGTTTTCTTCAGTGTATTTCATCACATTGTTAATATTTTCTGTTTGTTATTTTACTATCTGTCCCTGAGTGGTTTTACCACTGAATCAGTGGGAATAGGCCATAGGGCGTGGAACAAACTGCTGTAGAGTTGGAAGGCATTTTATTACTGTACAGATATTTGTGTAGGGAAGAGGACCATCCCAGAGCAGGGAAATATGCCTCCTAATGCCTCAAGACTGATATTTACCCCAGTATCATTTAGTGAGGAATACCAAGACTGGGATGACAAGCATGAGCAAGTTGGAACAGTGGAGTTAAATGGATGGGATGAGGTCACTGAACTAATATTTCTGTGCCTCTTACTCACAGGAAAGGCTAGGGCAACCTACTATGGGCTTGCCAGCAAAGTTAAGCAGGATTACAAACTGATGGGCAATTATTAATGAGCCGTATTGCCCGATACCGATCCTATTGCTGATATGTAGCATGGCAGCTTGGAGAGCAGTGTTGGGCTGTTAAGTCTGTTGGAGGAAATGAAGGGATGTAGGGGAGGCAGATCAAGGCCCTCACAGTGAGGGAGGGAGTGGGGATGGTTCTGGGGTGGGGGCAGGCACTGGCTCAGCCATACCAGGGCGTGGGACAGAGCTGCAAGCAGTTCATCTCGGGGCAGCTGGGGGTGGCGGGTGGAGGAGCGCAACCCCAGCAGTAGCCTGTCCTTGCCCTGCACACAGATCCTGGTGGCACGTACCCCCCGTGCCCCTGCTAGGGGTGTACACAGTGGTGAGAGCCACCCCCTCCCATGGCACCTGGAAGATCTGCTCATAGCTCCATCCTGCACCCCATCCCACTGTGGCTGGGCTTGCCACTCCCTCCTACCCCTATCTAAGCCCCACTCCCTCCCTCACCACAGGGGCCTCGATCTGCCCCCCCACACCCTTTCCTTACCCCCAACAGACTTACCAGTCCGACGTTGCTCTCCAATCCGCTGGGTTGGCTGCCTGCATGCACATGGTATTTATCAGCAATATTATCGGCCACATCAGCCAAAGAAAGCCAGTTGCCAATAATGCCAATTTTCCTTTTATTGGTGCTGATACAATATGGACCAACGTATCAGTGTACCACTAATTACAAATGCCTGATTTATGGCCCTCTGGGAGACTTTGGAACCAGAGGCAGGTCCTGGCTGGTCCAGTGCCGCTCTTATTCATCATAGGACAACATTAGCTGAGACAGAACAACAATTTCATCTGGCTGTAAGACAATGAGCCATAATAGCTTTCCTGCAAGGCAGCTCTGAGGTGCAGGACATGCTGGCTCATGATCATTTTCTCAACATAACAGGTTGAACTTTGGCTGGGAAAGCCCCAGACTCTGCACGAGGCCATAAAACAAGCCTTGGAGATAGAATTAGTAACCAATCTGTGGACATTAAGTACACAGTACACTGAGGCAAGGGTGCATATGCATGTCATGGAAGAGGCATCAACATTATGCATTTCAAAGACAAACCTGTTGGTCCTGCAAATGACAATGGAGACAAGGCAGAAAAGTGGAGGATAATAGGAACCAACCCAAACAGCACATGGAACACCAGTTCCAACATAGACATGCCAATGGAAGTCCCACTGGACTATGTCACCCGTGTCCACATCAGGACACTGATTCTGAATGCTGGTACTGGGGCAGCCATGGTCACTTCCATAGGGAATGCCTGGAAAGAAGATGTCACTCAGGGCAGGGAAACTGAGGATGGCAGTGGAGAGGGACCATCCACTGCTGGTAATCCTGGAGGCCCTCAGGACAAAGTGGTAACTGTTGGTGTTGTAACGTTAGGGTACTACTTGTAGGGAAGGCTAAGAGACGGTTCATGCCAATTCCTCATATTCAGGGGCTCAGGTGTCCATTGTCCATAGCTGGGTGTGGGAGTAAGCTACATCATAGATAGGAACCTCCAGTATTGTGGGCTTGTAGTTAAGGACCATCAGACAACATGGGATGAAGTACTGCGTTATGTTATGATAGCCTACCAGAGCAGTGTGCAGTCTTCTATGGGGTACACACCATAAATGGTGCTGTTTGGATGGAAGATCTGCCTCCCTATGAACAAGTAACCACAGTATTGAGTCTACCATGACACTGAAGACTGGTTTGAGAGGCTCACTGCAATAGAGGAAAGGCTTAAGATTTCTTCAGTGTATTTCATCATGTTAACGTTCCCTGTTTGTTATCTTGTTATCTGTCCCTGAAGGATTTCACCACTGAGTCATAGTTACTGTCTGCTCGCTCGTGGTTTTCCCAATTTCCTTATGCCGTTGGCTTAACCACCTGTATAAATTTGAAAATTCTCCATTCGGCTCCTGTGTAGTTTTCAGGGTTTGGTATAAATAGTTCAAGTTTCACGCTGAGATGCAGAGAGTCAAACTGGGAGAGAAACAAGAATGCTAAGAGGTATGAAAAGCCTGATTTATGAGGAAAGAAAGAAGTAGCTGCGTGTCTTTCCAAAAGACTGAGGGAGGTATATGTTTCACATAATGTAACAGATAGTTATAAAAAGTATGACAGTGAGTTGTTCTCATTGCTGCCTAGGTAAAATTAGCTTAATTTGTAGCTAAGAAAATGTCATTAGTTATCAGTAAAATCTTTCTACCTTTAAAGGTAAGAAAGCCTGAAATAGGCTACCTAAAGAGGTTTTGAATGTTTTGAAAAATTTAGGAAACATTTATAAGGAATTGTCTTTGTAGATGTTCTGATAATACACATACAGAAACTATACGGCTTGTTTCCTCTACATTGTTTCATGAGGAATGCTTAAAACAGCATACTGAGGTCAGGTTTACCTGTCTATAATAACTTAGGTCCTCTTTATCCCTGGTTGCAGTGTTGTTTATGCTTTTATCCAATGATAATTCAATGCAAAATGTAAAAACAGTATTGGGGCCACAGTACTGGGGGCTAGGGGCCACGGGGAGAACCAAAACTCTCTCCCCCTCTTTCTTGTTGGAACACAGAATAACATAACTTCTTGCCTCATGATTCTTTTGCAGTGTCCCAGCTTCAACAGATTTGGTGGGAAGGTATTGTCAACTTTGCCAGGATAAAGTTCTGGTGCATTTTGTTGGAAGTGGGAATTGTGGTCTGGGCCTGAGTCTCCTGTTTCCTGGTCACTAAACTGTAGAAAGAAAGGGTTGCATTTAGATGTTTTCTGGGTAGCCTGTTGCAGATTTTTTCCATTCTATTAAGGATTCCAATTCTTTCTCCAGAATTAATTCCTCTCTTCTATTTGTCACCCTTTGATCCTAATTTTGTATCCGGTGGATTTTTTATCACTGTAGTAACACATGAAGCTTCCAAGAAAAAGGATGGCTTTTTGGTGATTGAGAAATAAGCTACTTGTAATCACTTTCTCAATTCAGGGTCCATTAAAAATTAAATGATTTATTAAGGAAAATCTCATTTAAACAGGTATAAACACTGAATTTTCATGTACATCACACCTTTCCAAATTATGCAAGCACTTTGTTTTTGGAAAGGTAGAAGAGAAGAAATAGTTCTTTAGTGTTATGACAGTTAGAACAGAGCTTAATCTTCAGATTACTTACTTTCCCTTTCCTGTTCAAGTAAAAGCTACAGTTTTAACTTTTCACAGATGAACTGCCAGCAGCTCTTGATTACTTTGCAAAAGCTGAAACGGTAGTTGCCATTGAAGGCTGGCCTCCGTGGGCAGATACAGAATTTTCAAAAGAGCCAAAATTGTCTGCAAGGCTCTGAAGTAGGAGAAGAAAGACCAAGAGTAGCTACATTTCAAAGTCTGCAGCAAAATTGCTAAAGAAAGGACAGCTTGATTAATGGAACATCAAGGCAATTGATAAGGAGGGAAATTAGATAACACTTGCTGAGTTAAAAGCTATTAGCAGGGTTCAAGTAGATTCTAATGAGCCATGAAGTCAATTGACACTCTGCCTCAGTAGAAATGACACTGCTGCTATTCTTGGCAGAAAAATCAGTTTTCCTCCTTATGATGTGTAACCCAGTTCTGGAAGGCTAATTTTTTTATGAGAAAGGTGTGTTTGGTATGCAATTAAGTAAAATATTTGTTTCTGGATAAAATCAGATGTAGTAAAAATTGCTGCCATTGATAATCCTGGCTGTAACAAGGCTTTTTAAAACTTGACCTGCTCTGCTGATGACCAGTATGTTTAGCATCCTGGTAATGAAACTGCATGCCTAGCAAAGTTCAAGTACAATATCTGACACTGCATTAGTATTGTGTCCATCTTGGATGCTGTCATTCCTGTGGCTGAATCCCTCTAAAGCTCTGTATTGGCTGGTAAGTATATTGATCTCCATTAGGCTGGTAAGCAATACATTCTTTTATGTGATGGGAAAAGTAGATGCAGAATTCAACTGTTCACAAAAAAGTGGCATGACAGTATGCTTGATAGGTATTATCTTAATTAAAATCAATTTTGGCATGTTTGCCTTTTTTAATCAGGTAGCTTAAGATATGATTAATATCTGTATTTATATCTAATTTCTTAGGAACTATGTATAATTTTTTTAAATGCCTTTTATATTCCCCCAATCAGGGGGACTATAAAAATGTGGTGAAATATTTATTTTGGCAGCAATTTTTGTAAACAGATTCTTATGCTGTATCTTGAATTACTCTGAATCAAATTCTCAGCTGTTCATTTCTAACTGCTGTAAAGCCTTGTGCAAGATGCATAACAGAAATGTTGATGCACTGAATATATTAAATTAAAAAGTTTCTTCTTTAGTAGGCAAAGACCCAGACCTTCTCCTCTTTGCTATTAATGCTGTCTTACTAGTATTGTTGCAAGAGGGAAAAGTGAGTAAGGGTATGATTCTGTTACTTAATGGAAAAAAAACACCAGAATCCTCTGTGTGTTGCATGAAGAGAGCACATATTATCATTTGACAGGTACAAAGGAAATGTATTCCACCAATACTTTAGTTGTGTAAAATATATGCCTTTCCTTGCTGCCGGAATACATACAAATATATATAATTGTTACTGCTATAAGGAATGAAGCCAATCAAAACCTGGGTAGTTGAATGAGATTAACCTGAATGAATTTCCATTTTTTCCAGATGCTATAAAATGATATTATATAGATGTTATAAAAAAACAGTAGTGCCATTTATTGCAAACATTGTCCTTTATGTTTTGCCTCTGCAGCAACTGAATCTCGAATCATACAAATAATATGGCTGCTTGTTTATATCCTGGCAACTATAAACTGGTACGATAATAAAGTAGAAGAAGGAAACTCATTTTGCAGTGCTATACTGAATGTAAAATACTATCTCTTAGTAATAACATTAATGGTAGTAACTTATATTAAGTCCAAATTGATAAGACCAGATTTGTCTCTGAACTATACTTTGCCATGTTACACACATTGTTTCAGGGAGAATGAAGATGTGGCTGGCAGTAGCAGTGATGTTTTTGATCCATGGAACCCAATCAGTGCAAGAACCATTTGAAGAGAATCATAATATTAATCCTGAAGTACACATGAATATTGTAAGTATGGTTTTAAAGAGAAGGGAAAATCATAGTATCATAGTATCTAGGGTCAGAAGGGGCCTAGAGCAGGCCATCTAGTCTGACCCCCTGCCAATGGCAGGAACGAGTGCCAGAGTCACAGGAC
>JAGPOW010002673.1:1757928-1768662 GCA_030014935.1 Caiman crocodilus | reverse complement strand
TGGGGGAGGGAGGGATTGGGGCTGGAGCTGGCCACTGGGGTGGGGGGCAAGTTACTGAGGGAGGTGGGTGTGAGATGTGGGCACAGCAGTGCTGGGAGTGGGGGTTACCTCCTGCTGCTACTTGCTCAGCTGGGATGGAGGGGTGGGATGCAGGTGCAGGTGGAAGGGGCAAGAGTCAGCAGACATAGCCCCCGCTCTCAGCGCTGCTGTGCCCGCATCCCATGTTTCCCATGCTGGCTGGCAAGCAGTAACAGGGCAGAGTCCATCAGCACTGGGAGGGGGGCTAAGTCTTTCTGTCACATGCAGAGTGAGCTGTGCCTGCATTGTGCCCCCATGCCGGCTGGACAGGTGGCATCAAGGCAGAGCCCCTGTGGCTCCCCCGCCTCCCGGGGCATAGGCAGGCCCAACCAGAAGAGCCATGGGAGAAGCCCCCATGGCTTGGCCCCATCCCCTGCCCGCCCCCAGCCTAGTTCTGGAACTTAAAAAAAAAAAAGGCCTGCACACACCAGCTCTGCTAGCAATGATTGGTGCCTCTGCGGGCTCATAGCAGAGTACCCCTGTGCAGCCTGGGGCAGTGGGAGAAAGCAGGGATTGCCCACACTGCCTGGCACCCATGCTACAACTGCCCCACGGTGCGGGTGCAGCTTGGCTTGGCTTGGCTTGGCAGGGTGCTGCATACTGCCTGGGAGCTGGGGCCGCTGGGGCTGAGGATCTGCTGGGATCTGGTTGATGTGTGGAGCTGCCCCAGCTACCTGATGAATTGAACCAGAGGCTAGGGAATATAACTGGGGGCAGGGGAATTGAACAGGGAGCTGGAGAACTGAACCAGTTCAAATCCCTAGCCCCTGGCTTGCTTCCCCAGTTCCATTAAATTCCACAGCCCTGCGTTCAATTCTCCATCCCCCAGTTCAGTTCCCTAGCTCCCTGTTCTATTCCCCAGCTCTCTGTTTGATCTGCCTGGGAGCTGGGGCTGCTCCATGTGTCAATCAGAGTCTGGCAGCACTCAGGCCCTGTAGCCCCAACTCCTAGACAGTGAGTGGTGCCAAACTGAGCCATGCTGCACCTGTGCCATGGGGCAGTTGCCATGCAGGTGACAGGCAGGGGGGTGATCCCTGCTGCCCCCACTGCCTTGTGCTGCATAGGGGAACTCTACCATTATTGCCCAGAGGCCCCAGATTGCCACTGCCAGAACCAGTGAGTGCGGGGCTTTTTTTTTTTTAAGTGCTGGGACTAGGGTGTGCCAGGTGGAGGATGGGCTGGGCAGGGCAGCCTGGGGAGATGTAGGCACAGCTGGAGGAGCCACAGAAAACCTGCAGTCGCCTGGCTATGCCTGCTTCTCGTTGGCCAATCAGAATCACTGAATCTCTCTTAATCAGCACGGAATCTTCCAAAGTTGATTCAACCAAATCAATTCAGGACAGTGATCTGAATCTCTGAATTGAATCACTGTCCTCCGAATCAACCAAATACAAATCGAATACTTCCCTATTCACACAGGCCTAACAAATACCGGTCTGCAACATTTTGGATAGGGATGATCCTATGGCTTCTAATTTCAGTATCCAGATTGTAAGAAAAACTTCCTTACTTTTTGAACAATACAGTAGTCAAACTTACTTTTTGAACAGTGAGACAGTAAAATTGACTTCCCAGGAAAGTTGTGAAACTTTCTTCATGGGAGATTTTCAGGACGAAGCTGGTAAGCATCGGTCAGGAGGCACTGAGAGTAGCATTCCTGCATTTCTATTCGGGATTTAGACCAGATAGCCCTTGAAATCCCTTCCAACTTCTCATTCTACAATTCAGAAATGGCTGCCACATGCTACTTCTGGTTCTGGCTGGATTACTTAATTTTCCTCATCCATGCACATTACTTTGGATTTATTAAGGAGGGCTGTGTTATGAAAAGTGTTGGAAACTGTTGCTCTAAAGTGCACAACTTTCAGCAGAAATGTTGACTGTCAGTTATTTAGATCACTGGTTCAGTGGAATAGTCAATGTATCTCTCTTTCAGGTCCAAAGCCTGTTGTGTTTCTGCAGCATGGTTTGCTTACAGATGCCAGCAACTGGATTACTAATATGCCTGACAATAGCCTAGGCTTCCTTCTAGCAGATGCTGGCTATGACGTTTGGATGGGAAATAGCAGAGGCAATACCTGGTCTAGACAACATAAAACCTTTTCCGTGGACCACAAGAAATTCTGGGCTTTCAGGTGAATTGTAACATTTGGAAAAACGGTGAACTTGTCTAGTGTTTTCACAACACCATTTTTAAACATAAGTTTTGTAACGTTATAAAGAAATAAAGTATGAATTAGATCAAAAATACTAAAAGATCTCCATTAATTTTGGGTGCACAATTGTTTAACTAGGTTTTCATCAGAATATCTCCATGCTTCACTGACATTAATGTGCTAAGCAACTCAGAAAATTAGATACTCACTGTAGTAAATTTGGCCCCAGCAATTTATAGAGGCCTTCCTTATTTATACAGGCATCATACATGTTGCTTTGTAGATTTCAAAAGTTTTATCTTGAGCTCAAATGAATTATTAACAGATTGACGTGCACCTATCAACAGACATAAAGGTTTAAATATAGCCATGCTGAAATATCCAGCACCTATCCATGAACATTAGCATTATCATAAAGACTGTGATTGATTATACCTAGATTCAGCTTACTGAGATACAAAAGGCATTTATCTAAAACAAGGAATTTTATTTTTTTTCTTTAATTTAGGTTATCATTATTATTGACTGAAGTAGCTAAAGTATAGCTTGAACAAGATGTCTTTTCTCAAATTGCAGCCCAATGTGAATGGGGCTAAAAGCCACACTTTCTGCCCATTTGAGGGGAAAAAAATAAAGCCTTGGAGTGATATGACACAGGTTGTTTGTTTTCTAATTTGAGGACTTTTGCTGTTTAAATATAGACTTCTTACTTTATTAGACATCTAATATAAATGTCTACTTTTTCTTTTGTAGCTATGATGAAATGGCTAAGTATGACCTTCCAGCAGTGATAAATTTCATTGTGCAGAAAACTGGACAAGAGCAACTGTATTATGTTGGCCATTCCCAAGGCACCACTATAGGCAAGTTGAAGGGAAAAGAAAGTATCAATGTTAAGTTAGATTGTTCCTCTGACCCCCAGACACCTTTTTCAGGAAATATTATGTATGACCATAGAAGAAATATTCACAGAAGTGTTATGTCCTAGTGGCTGTGCCATTTGAAAGCCAGCCCATATGCACTTAAAGACACCATGGCATTTAGATTCTGTTATTGGGCCCAATAACACTAGAAAAAGATGGTATCTTTAAACTGTAAGCTGAGCAAACTCACTTATACTTTAAAACTCTAGGTTAGGGTAGGCAAATTATATTTGAACATTCTAGGTTCATCTTGGCTAAGTAACATGTAGGTCATACAAATTATAGCCATCTATTTTAGGGATTAGAGTTGCATCCTAGTGTCCACAGTTCTAGAAAACCCTTGTATTTCCCTTATCAGGGAGAGTTCCCTAGAAACTGAGTGAATGAATCTATTGATGCAGGATGACATACTCATCCCTGTAATATTGCATGGATTCTGCAATGGTATTAGAAGAAGGAACAATTCATTGTTAGTGCCCAAATAAGAAATTTTGGAAATAAAAAAGAACATCTAAATGGGAAAGTCTCAGTTTAATACCTGTGACCAATGAACAGATAGAGTGCTACTTTCAAACTAACAAAAAAATGTCCAAGACCATGATTCAGTAAGTAAATCACAAGCCCTAAACTTTGTTCCAGATAAGTTCCCTTTCAAGAAAGCTTCAGACTGGAACTATCATCTCAGTCTTGGCACTTCCACCTGTCATAAAACTGGACACTCCAGTGGGAAACTGCTAATGCAACTAGGCAATGTTTAAATTGTGAATGCCTTGTATTGTTTTTTTATTTTTTCCCCCAATTGACTACAATTCCCCCATCTGACCAGTAATTCTGCATATTTTATTTTCTTTAAGATTTTAAAAATAGTTCTCATAAAATCTAAATGTTGTGCCTGATATTTTTCAAATAGTGAATTGTCTCTTCTTTCTCTAGCTTTTATAGCCTTTTCAACTATGCCGCAGTTGGCCAGAAGAATCAAAGTGTTCTTTGCCTTAGCTCCAGTAGCCAGAACCAAATATATTAAAACTCCCCTGTTAAAGCTTGCATTACTCCCTGATGTAGCTATCAAGGTATGTCAGTCCTTCAGACGAATTAAGCACTGACCAACAAATTCTTACCATACAGACTCTAAAAATAGTTAGTTTGGAACTGCTGAAACTAGGTCACAAAGCTATTTTTTGGAATGCCTGAAGATTTTGTGCGCTATTTGCACTGCTGTTAAAAGGAAGTAAATGACTCGCTAACTTTTGCATAATGTCCTGCAATTTACCCTTTAAAATACTTTAGCCAAAACAGGAAAACAAACATTATAGAGGCATGGGCAAACTTCCATTTTATGGCACTATTCAGAAAGGATATGCATAAAGAAGCATCACAAGTTCATCACTTAATCAATAATTAAGGAAAAGTAAATCAAGGGTTTCTATTTATTTTGTCTCATAAAACAAAAAATGGAATATTCAGTTAAACTGAAAGAACTAAAAATGAGGTAAACTTAGTAGGATTCAGAAAAAGAATTAGAGAAAGATTCAGATTCAGATAAAGAACATATCCCATTACACTAGAATGCATACAAAAGAGAGACTGCACCTTAGTACTTTGGGACATAAATAAACTTTGGGCATATCTACATAAGACTCTTTATGGTACAGTTGACTAACTGAGTGTGCAGTAAATCATTACTGTCCACATCTGCTGACGCTGCACAGTCCATTAGTCAACTGCATAGACTATGGCAATGACTGTGCAATAGCCCATGTGTAGACAGCTGACTGGGGGCAAACTTGTTTGTGGTCAGCTCAGGCAGCATGGGGTGGGAGAACAATTCCCTCCCCCAGGAGCTGCCTGATGCTGGGGAGGGGCACCAAGCTCAGCGCCTAGGATAGGACTATGTCTTCCTCCCTTGGCAGCAGGCAGGTCCTGGTCCTGGCTGTACAATTAGAGTGGGGGCTGGTAGACTGGTCCCTGCCCCCAGGAACTGTCTGCTGCCAAGGTGGGCTTTGAGTGCAGTGCCTGGCCAGAGCAATGCCCCCTGCCCTGGCAGCAGGCAGCTCTTGGCCCCAGCTCTACAGTTGGAGCAGAGGGCTGATCAGCGTGGGGAGTGGATCCATCTCTGCCCTCCTCCACCCCATCCTGTTGCTGTAGGGTTCCTGGCTCCCCACTGGAGCAGGTTGCTCAACAATGACAAGACTGAGGTAGTACAAGAGGTGCAGTTAGCAGCAAGCTCCCATCTGGATGGGGAATCTCTGTCAAGCCTGGCAGTCAGGAGCTGTCTCATTTGTGGGGAAAGCTAATAGGGCTGTGCAAAATGAAACCATTCTGTTTTGCCTTGAGTTTTGATGGTTCGACGGAATAGTGTTTCATCTTGAATTTCATTTCTCGTCTTGAGCCATCTAGTGCGGGGGGTCGGGTATGCAGCCTGGCCGGGTTGCCACATCACCCCTTACTAGATCTTGAGCTGGGGATGGAAAGTCATCCCGATGGACTGTCTTCCCACCCCCAGCCTATGGTCGAAATATTTCGACTTTCAAGATGTTTCAACCAGCCTTGTTTTGTTTCAAGGCTATTTTGAGGGCTTTTGTTTTGTTTTGATTTTGCTGTTTTGACCTTAAAACAGTGTCAGAACAAAACTACCGGTGAAATTTCGCATAGCCCTAATAGCTACCAGTAAACCCCCAGCTGGCTTCCCCGGCTTGGCAGGGAATCCCTGCTAGCTGTCCCACTGGCAGCTTGGAACAGGGAGCTGGGAAGAGCCCCCTCCCCTGCAGATCTTTCCCAGCTCTGTGTCTTGATTGGGTGATTGGGACAAGGGGCTGGGAAAGAGCTGTGGGAGGAGGGACTCTTCTGAGCTCCCTGCCCCAATAGGATGATTGGGGCAGGGGGCTGGGAAACAGCTGTAGGAGGAGCGCAGCTGAGAGTTGGCTGGGACCTACCTGAGATGGGGACAGAGTACCTAGGCTAGAAGCAAACCTCCATTCCACACCCTAAATGGAATTTTATTCCACACTTCTCCATTATTGGACATTTTGTGCTTGCCTAAGCAGCATATAATACAACACAGATAGGACACCAAGCAGGCTAGACCACTGGTATGATCTGGTATGTCAGTGTGTAGTTTCCTAAAACTTGGCTAAAAGATAGGTGAGGTAAAGAATAACTTTCCACTCATATCTGAAGAGTGTCAAAGCCAAGAAGAAGAAAAATGATTTAGTCTATATAGTGGATGAAAGCAGAAAGAATGAACTGAAAATTTTAGTTCTTAATAGTTAGGAACATCAACATGGAGAACACTTTTCCCAAGAGGTTCAATTCCCTTCAGTTAATATATCTAAATATGCATTCAGCACAAAATTGAAATACATTTTAGTAAGAAGATTTGTAGTGGTAGATAGAAAGAAAAAAATCATTTTTTATATCTAATGATATTATTTTGTTTACTTGTACAGGAGCTTTTTGGCAATAAAGAGTTCTTACCGAAAACTTTTTTTGGTCAAGTGATTTCTGTTGCACTTTGCAGCCAGCCCAGGTTTGTCAAGTTGTGCAGGAATGCCATGTTTGTACTGGCTGGGTTTAATCCAGACAATTTAAATTTGGTAAGTATAAATCTACAAAGGATCCCTGAGTATCTTATTATATGTAATATTTATGAAATTGTCTGCATAAAATTATCTATAAAGTAAGCAGATGGAATCACTTCCTCATATATTACTTAATTTGAAACGTAAATATTTTTTTTCAGAGTCGAGTGGATGTATATACTTCACATGCCCCAGCTGGAACATCAGTGCAAAATATGATCCATTGGAAACAGGTAATTCTTCTGACACAAGTCAGAAATAAATTTGCATTTATAACGTAACATTTTTTGTTTGTTACATAATTATCTGTTTGTTACATAATTTGTACACAGCATTAAAAACCAATTTTGGTCAGCTCTAATCATTAGCCAGGAATAAATGTTAATGTTTAGAGCAGATTAGAGCAAATGTTAATGTTTAGAGCAGTTTATAGTAATCCTGATAGCATTTCCCAAGCTACATTTCCACATCCTATAACACAGCTTATTTAGCATCTTTTGCAAAGCAGATATCTTAGTAATGGTATGTATCTGAAGCATCCAACAATATCAAAGGACATTATAGTTACCATTTTTTGCTAATCATCTTGCAAGTTGGTATCCAACTGCAACCCATTCTCAGGATCTAGTGTAATGTAGAAATGACAAATGACTTGAAAAGACCTCAAAAGATCATACCTTTACTTTGGGTCAAGTTCAAGTGTACATAGATCAGCCCTGACAGATATATAACCTGTTCTTTAAAAAAACAAATGAAGAACACTTGATTACTGTCCATTTAAAAATATCATTAAACATACTGAAAGTCTGTTAACTTGTCCCCTTCAATCTTCTCTCTTCCAAGATAAATGATTCCATTTTCGTCTTCACTGCAGCATACAGGATGTTGTGTAAACACTTATCATCTTGGATGTTCTCCTGTAGACTTCTCTAAAGGCACAGAGGGAACTTGAGAACTCTCTTCCTTTAGAGTTTTTAGCTAGAACAAGCAAACCATAGGACAGGACCTAAACACTAGCATAATCTTGCACTGATTAGTTACCTCCTATCCCTCCCTACTTCCTTCCACTGGAGCCTATACTAACCCATGGTTCTGCAACTAGAACATAGTCCATGCAACACAGTTCTTAGTACACCACATAATGACACTTGCCTGTTTTTGCAGGATTACATTGTTGTTTCACATTTAATTTGCCAGCCACTGTAAACTCCAGGTCTTTTCGAATAGTACACCTGCCTACCCAGTTATTCCCTATTATGTTTTAATTTTTTTTATTTTACTTCCACATGCAGAGGGTTGTATTTGTTTTATTGAATCATCTTATTGATTTATCAAGAAGAGCTTGAATTCTAACTCTGCCCCAGATAGGTCCACACCTTGTCCACACATTTTATAAGTGTGATCTCTATTCACTTATCTAATCCATTAATGAAAGTATGGAATGCTGTATATTGCTTTGCAGGCCCAAGAGAGACTCCTATGGAACTCCATTTCATCATCCTGCCACTTTGACAATGAACCATTGCTATCTATTCTTCGAAGGTGGTTATTCAGCCACATGTTCACCCAACTTATAATAATTTTACTAGACTATATTTCATAGTTTGCTTGTGGCAAAGTGTAACAGGACACCCCCCTAGGGTGGCCACCCTAGTCCTGTCCTGCTCATGCTGCAGCCCCTCACAATGTCTCAAAATCCTGCCTTGCCTACCATAACTTTTAAGAAGTTTCTTAAAACTTCTTTCTTTCTTTAAGATTTTAAAGAAAATGAATGGAGGCTGCCCTCAGAGACTGGAGAGATTGGGGTGCTCTCTCTCTGTACTTGTTTCTTTTCTCAGGGTCACCTTGGCCCATCTAATTCAGTTTCTGACCCTGCTATCCACATTCTTGCAGCATTAGGACTCTGATTTTCCTGGCCCTAACCAGCTTAAGTGGTAAATTTGTGGCCTCCATCCTCTGCTACAACCACACCTATGCTTCACAGCTGTTATTCTGTCCACTGTTTCAGTCTTCCTCTAGAGGCCTCAGCCCTGTCTGTGTCTTTATGCCACTTGGCTCTGCCTCAATTCCTCCAGCCCCCAAAGCAGGCAAATTGACTTACAGTCCTTTTCAGCCCCGTAGCATAGGCAATACTGCTCACAGTTCTTCCTACCCCTCCTGGCACAGGCAAGTCTGGTCCGTCCCTCCTGACCCCCCCAGCCCAAGCAAGGATGCTCACAGTCCCTCCCAGCCCACCAGTGCAGACAAGGCTGCTCACTGCCCCTCCCCATTGCAATGGTGTGCCTGGCCCAAGTGAGGCCACCTTTAGTTCAGCCCAGCTCCCAGGGTGTCCTTGACTCAGGGCAAGGCAGTTTTTAGAGTAGCCCAACACCACCGTGGCATCAATGACTCAGAGCAAGGCTTCCCTCTCTATGTCTCTCTCAGTTTGTCAGTCCTTGGCCATCTAGTTGTGCTTAGCTCTGCCATTCCCTGACTTTGTAAGGGTTTCTATTCCCAGCCTCTAAACAGGTGCCACTCTAGCAACCCATGGCCTCCTATCCACATGTTTTTGCCATATGCCATCCTCTGGTGTTACTCTGTGTAACTATGGCACCCTGTTAATTCCCCTTCAGGATTGCTACCAGTCCTATGCTCTAGGTGTTACCTCTTGCAGTTTTCCCATGTATCAGTGCTGTCTGGGCTTCTCTCTGTTGCCACCCAGGCTAGCAAGAATTCTGTCTACAAGAGAAGTCAGGACCAGACTAAGTTCTCTGGCTCAAAAATGATGGTTTTAGTACACTAGGGCTCCGCCCTTCCAGGTCACACGTCTGAGCCCTGAGCCTGCCCTCAGGTGCTGCAGTTCAGACCTGAGATGCAGCCACTGCCTCATCCCATGCTGCTCTAATCACTGCTCATGCATTTCCCTTGCTGAATATTGCTCTGCAACTGTCCCCAGCACTGGTTTCCTATTTCTTCTTTTCCTATTTCTCAAATAGCAGGGATAAGGGCTCTTTGCACAGAAGACCATGTACAATTGTGTGAAAACAACAGAACTTTTGTCTCTGTATCATATTGTTGTAACAATATGGTGTAGAATAAGTAGGATATAATCCTTTTGTTTATACGCCCTGCCTTGGATCCAGCCTATCCAGTTAGAGAGACCACAAATCTACTACCACATCCATTTTATTTCAAAGTGCATATGATAATATTCTTTTCCTCTGATATCTTTCTTTATTTTGTCCCTCATTCATTTAAAGCATTAAGTATGATTTGCCTCTAAATCAGGGAGAAAATATGCTAATGTTCTAGAGTTTATTAATGAGCTAACTTTGCTCTCCAGGATTCAATTTGTTCAACACAACATCATGCATTTTATTTTTTTAATGTTTTCTGCAGGGTATTCTAAGTGGGGTACTGAAAGCTTATGATGGAGGAATACTGTATAACTTGGTGCACTATAATCAGGTGAGCTACTTCTAATGGTGATGAATTAATTCTATCTGTAAAACACTTCTCTCTTTAAACTCATATGAGTTTTTAAGAGAGAATTGATTCCACAGCTCTCAATACATTTAACATTAGATAGTCACAAAACAAATGTAGTCCTGGCAGCACCAACTGAAAGCCACATCTGTCAACCCCCAGCAACACAAGATCAAGGGGCAGGCTCCCTTTTACTTGCTACCTGCACTATTTCTGCCTTTTATGTTAGACATTCATCGCTCAATGAAGGAGAATCAATTGTGGTGGCTGGAAGAAATAAGGACTTCTTTTCAGCTTGGAGTCTACAGCTACTAGGCTCCCTCTTACTTGTTCTTTTTCTGGCTGTGGGGGCCGGAGGGGGTGGATGGGGCCACCAATGGAGTGGAATTAGGCACAGTAAACTTGTCAGCTGGGTTCAAAAAGAAAACTTTACTTACAACTGGGATACAGTGTAGGCATGCTCCATAGAGTTGCAGAAACAAGTAGAAAATAGAAACCAGGTGGCACACCAATGTTGTTCGAGCATGCAGGGCA
>JAGPOW010002673.1:1737540-1757828 GCA_030014935.1 Caiman crocodilus | reverse complement strand
AGCTGCAAGCAGACCTGGATAGGTTGGACAAGTAGGCAGAAAACAACAGAATGCAGTTCAACAAGGAGAAATGCAAAGTGCTGCACCTAGGGAGGAAAAATGTCCAGCACACCTACCTACAGCCTAGGAAATGACCAGCTGAGTGGACTCCAAGATGAATGTGAGTCGGCAGTGTGACGAAGCCATCAGAAAAAATAATGGCACTTTATCATGCATCAGCAGATGCATGATGAATAGATCCAAAGAGGTGATACTTCCCCTCTATCCGGCACTGGTCAGACCGCAGTTGGAGTACTGCGTGCAATTCTGGGCACCGCATTTTAAGAGGCATGTGGATAACCTGGAGAGGGTCCAGAGAAGCGCCACTCGTATGGTTAAGGGCTTGCAGACCAAGCCCTCTGAGGAGACACTAGAGAACCTGGACCTTTTCAGCCCCCGTAAGAGAAGGTTGAGAGGCGACCTTGTGGCTGCCTATAAATTCATCACAGGGGCCTAGAAGGGAATTGGTGAGGTTTTATTCACCAAAGAGCCCCTGTGGGTTACAAGAAATAATGGCCACAAGCTAGCAGAGAGCAGATTTAGACTGGACATTAGGAAGAACTTCACAGCTAGAGTGGCCAAGGTCTGGAACGGGCTCCCAAGGAAGGTGGTGCTCTCCCCTACCGTGGGGGTCTTCATGAGGAGGTCGGATATGCATCTAGCTGGGGTCATCTAGACCCAGCACTCTTTCGTGCCTATGCAGGGGGTCGGACTCAATGATCTATTGAGGTCCCTTCCGACCCTAACATCTATGAATCTATGAATCAGGGCCCTGCCCTTTCAAGTCAGCTGACAAGTCCAAGTGGAGGCTAGTTTGATCTCTAACCTGTTGCCCTGATAACCTGCACCTGGGCTTCTGCCTGTGTCTTTAGGCTCTCCCCAGGAAATTTCTGCTCTTCTAGGAGCAGGCATTTTAGTGCCCTGTGACAAGCAGGTGGAGGGTACTGAGAGAGGCAATGCTGGTGAGCAGGAGGATACACAGGTGGTAGTGATGGTGGTGGTCAGACACAGACAACAGGTGCAGAAACAAGAGGGGATAGAAAATGAAATCTCTCTGCCCCATCATTTTACTTTTGATTGAAAGTAATAAAAGTAATGAAATTGTTAAAGGTTAAGGATAGCCAAACAAGCAAGGAAGCATGCATGTCCCAACATGACTTGAGTGTGGAGCAGGGAGGGGTGAGGAGTGAAAGAGGGTAAAAAAAAAGAATACACAGCACCACTTACTGGCTAAGAGCTGGAACACAGCAGCCTCTCATGATGAAGGGGATTAATTACTAGTCTATGGAGTCTCTGCCTGTCTACATGAACAAAATCAACACATGGAGCAGCATAGCACAAAAGTGATACAGGCTAAAACATCTCTGAGCAGTGTTAACCTACAGTGCTAAATGGACTTTAAATCAGGGGGAAATCCCAGGTTGTGCAAACACAAATGCAGTTGCATCAGCATAAATGGGAAATTTAATTTAGTCTACACACCTCTATAATGTCTACACACGCCAATAATGGCTAGATTCGAAAAGCCTGAGGCTGAATCAGTTTAGTCTTTGCAGGTTAGTCTAAACTGCACAGATTAAATAGAAACAGAAGTGAACAGACATTTACCTTTGATTCAGGAAATGCATTTCCTTTTGTCTTGGTTATCTCTACATATTTACATTTCACTGACACCTCTCCACACTTTTAGCTTCTCTTGTTCCTTGGAGTCTCAGACCAGCAGAAACTCCCTATACCTGATGAAGGGTGACTGCACGCAAAAGCTTGCCAAGAACTTTTTCCCAACTACTCAGTTGGTCTAATAAAATATATCACATCTACCCAAAGAACTTTGCCTGCCACACAAATCCATTAATTGCTTCCATTATCATTTAAAGTTTATGTACCAGTGAATGAGCAATGAAGGAACAAGGGTGAATATCACAGAAGTGAATATCATAGAAGGGGTGCACCCCGCAAGCAGGAACATGCATTGCACTGAGGACAAGTAGCAGTGGCACACCTAAGAAACACATTACTAACCTTGGTGTGCCACTGCTACTTGTCTCTGGGGAATGACTGTGCCATTGTTGACTTGACACATGTCAGATCAGTGCTTGGGATCTCAATATCATGCTGTTAGGCAGAAGGATGTGACATAATTATAGACACACACACATACTCTACCTACAACGCTGTGGGTTCGCAAACACATACAAAAACATGAACTTCCATGGCTGTGTGTGTGTGTTAACACTAGAGAGTTGCTTGTGGTCATTTGAGCCTGTGGTTACTTGGGATCACTTGGTGCCTGAGGTCACTTGGTGCTTGAGAGTTACTTGGGGTCACTTGGTCCCCCAAGAGGAGGCAGTGGAGATGGGGCCAGAAGAGAAGCCAGAGAGAGAGAGAGAGAGAGAAAGAGAACTGGCTGAGAAGCTGGAGAAAGTCAGGATGGAAACGGAGAGGTAAACCAGGCAGCTGGGCCAGGAAGCAATGGAGACAGTCGGGGCTGAAGCTGAGAGGCACAGCTGGAGGGAAAGAGCCAGGGAAAGGGAGAGAGAGAGAAAGAAGTGGGAGAGTAGGGAGCCAGAGGTAAGCTGGGGGCAAAAGCCAGGAGGAGAGCTGGAGAGAGAGAAAGCCAGGCCAGGTACTGACAGGAGCAAAAGCAGAGCCTGGGAAAAAAGAGAAGCTGGAAGGATGAAAGCAGAGGAGATACAGTGGGGAGAAAGCTGGGAGCTCAAGAGGCAGCGAATGAAGCTGGGGTGAAAGAGAGAGGTGGTGGAGAAGGGATAGCCAGGGATGGGAGACAGTAAAAGGGAAGCTGGGACTGGGAGAGCCAGCTGGAAAGGTGGAGCCAGCAGAGTGGTGTGAGTGTGACTGGTGGTGGAGCAGGAGTAAGCCAGGGAAAGAAAGCCAGTAGAGTAGGGATAGCCAGGGCCGGGAAACAGTAAAAGGGAAGCTTGGGTGAAAAGAAACAGTGGAGGAAAGTTGGGAGCCAGAAGGTGGTGGAGGAATGGAGAGATGACAGAATCAAGAGATGGTGGGAGATGAAAGCTGGGGGTGGAAGCAGAAAAGCATAAGAGGCAGGGGAGCAGAGAGGACAGTCAGGGATGGCCAGAGATCCAGACAAAAGGGAAGAGCTGGGAGACAGCAGGCAGAAGCAAGTGGGGGCTGGGAGGCTGGGGGGGCTGGAAAAGCCGGGAGGAGCTGGGAGGCAACAGAGAAATAGCCAGCAGAGAAGCCAGGTCTGGGAGGCAGCCAGGATGGGGTTAGAGAAGAAAGCCGGGGAGAGCGAGGAGGCAGAGGCGATGGGGAAGAGGAGAGGTGGTGGAGCAAGCCAAGGCCGGGAGGCTGTGGGTGGAGCTGGAGAAGCCGGAAAAGAAAGCTGGGGCTAAGAAACAGTGGAGCAAAGGAAAGTCTGGGGAAGAAAGCTGGCAGAGCAGAGGTGAGGTGATGGACTGCGGAGGAAAAGCTGGGGGAAGCCAGGAGGTGGATAGGCAGTGGAGCAGAGGTGAGGGGTGGTGGAAGCTGGGGCCAGGAAAGTCGAACCAGGGTTTGGAGGAGAGCAAGCCAGGGTTTGGAGGAGAGTCAAGCCAGGATGGAGGTGCTGGAGGTTAGAGGCATCAGGAAACTGAGATGGGGATTAGAGGCAACAGAGCAGCTGGGGTCAGAGGTGGCAGGAAGAAAGGAATGGCAGAGAGAAATGGAGATGGGACAGAGGTCAGAGAGGAAACTGGGACAGGGAGAGAGGCAGTCAAGAAATGGGGGTGTTGAAGGCAGCAGAGAGGGAGCCGAGATGATGGGTGGAGAGAGAGAGACGGGAGGAAGATCAGAGGGGCAGAGAACAGAGATTGGAGCAGGGCTGGGAGGTCAGGATGGCAAAAACCCAATTCAGGATTCCAAAAATAACAGTTTTATTAAGCAGGCAACATACTGTACAACCCCACAAAGTTACTGGTTCGCCCTTGCCCTCGCCCTCACCCTCGCCCTCATGCACTCACACAATGGTAACAGGAGAGGAAAGGCTCAATGGAGGGATCTGAAGTCAAGGTCTACAGATACAGAGTTCGGGTCCCTTGCTTGACAGAAGAAAGTGGGTGATAGCTACCTATCCAGACTGTGAATTGATCCTCATTGGTCAGTTAGGGTGTTCTCAAGTGAGGTGTTGTCCAGAGGGGGTCAACTACCAGGGCCTCTAGGTGGATAGGTGACATGGCGTAGTGCTGGTTCAGATGGAGGGTGTCCAAAGGAGGTCACACTACCACCCCTTTTATAGGGGTGGACTACTTATGACTCCAATTGGCAGAACATGGCCAGGCAAGGGCCAGTCCTGCTTAGATGACTTCATGTAGTTCCAGGTGTCCTCATTGTCTGGTGAGATACAATGGTGGAGTTGCTGGTTTCTATTCTGTTCTTTGTTTCCATGTTGCTGGTTTCTTGGAGGGTCTTTATCTTTCAAATATTGGGTTTTATCTCTGGTCCTGGGAGTAGGTCTATGGTCTAGGGAAAGTCAATGCAAGGCGGTGGTCCAGTCATTACATTGATGGTCTGGTCATTCAGCAGGAGCTATTTTTAGCTCTGCTACCATTATGTCTCAAATACTTTCATTCATCCAGGAAACAATTTACATAGGAAGGGTAGGTATGAGTCACAATTGCAACACAATTACAATAGGGTATGCTCAGGCAGGGGACACAAAATGGAGACTTGACATTACACGATGGAGACGTGACATTGCTTTGGTTAATTTACAGGAACAAGCCTAAATCATACCATAGCAATGTAAATCAATACTAACATAATAGGAACACAATATAAAACAGTAAAAATCAATACAAAAATAACAGGACACTATTTACAATATAAAGAGGGGCTTGTCACAATAATGGAGTACAAAAATTTAACTTATCTATGACTACTTATAACTACTTATAAAGGGACAGAGAGGGCAGAGAGAAAGTCAGAAATGTTCGGGGAAGGGATGTATTTTTAAATAAAAAAAAGAAAAACTGGGAGTTTTGCTACAGCATGTGCATACTAGCACATAGCCCTGGGTGGAGTAGGGGAAGCTGGGGCCAGCAACTGTGTTACAGCCACAGCACTCCTGCAACAAGGAGCCTGACCAGCAGACGAACTTGGCTCCAGCCAGCAAGATTCCAGTTTTTGGTGGTGTGCGCTGCACCACCCCACTTTATTTAGACATGGGTTTTTTTAAACCTGTGTGCTGTAAAGTAGCAGTATAAAGAATGCTTGCATGTGCGTCATGTGGCACATACTGCACATCTGCATTCATTTAGATGTGCCCAAGGAGTGCATCTGTTTGCCTCCAAAACAACACAGATGAGAAAAGTGTTTTAAATAAGGACCGACAAACACAGAAATACTTCTGCAGCTATGCCATACTGGTATTTTCCAAAATGAATGATGATCTACAGTGAATATTTATTGAATATCTAAGAATGCTCACTACGTCCTAGGAAAAAATTTAAGGAGAAGGGGAACTAAGTCACTTAGAATAATCTCCCTAAACAGAAATAGAAACTATAACACTCAGTAGATTCGTGTACAATCCAAGATTTACCGTGACTCCAGATTTCCTATCATTTTAAAAAAATCATTATCTATTGTTAAAATTAAATTAATTTAATATGATTTGCATATTACATAGCATAGCTATCGACAAGAATACCATCTAAACAGGTTAGAGCAAACTATACGTTATAGAGTTTAGATATATATTTTGGTAGATTATTGGAAATACAGCAGATGTTTAATGTAGAACAAATAACTGATTTTATTAGTAATACCTCATATAAACTACCAGGGAAATTACTGTATCAAGAAACCTACTACATGGCCTCATATTCAAAAACTCATGTACATAAGGCCTCAGGCAAAGGTGAGTTTTGTCACACATTTGCAAGAGAAATAACACCAACCATCCATGCAAGGTGCATATTTCTGGAAGGAACTGGGTAGTTAGATACCTAATAGACCATTTGCGTGAACAAGCATGAATAATTTGTATGTATGATCATGGGACTGTTCATGCCATTAGGAACAACTGAACTGAGAAATTTGAGTTCTGATCTAGACAACTGACCTTTGAGATAATCAGACCATTAGGTATTTTGGTCAATGTTTAATAGTTTGGCAAGAGTATTCCACAGTAAGCATTAGAAGAGAGAACTCATTTCTTCTTTCAGAGTATCTATTCATTATCACTGGACTACTTCCATACCACTGGAACATCTGGTGATTATAATTCAGTGTTTTGCAAGGCTCCCAAAAATTATTAAAAAAAAGAAAAAATATATTAAAAAACCTAGATTAGTAGATTAAGATACTAATCATAAAGTAGTTTAATAGGACATTCAGAACTCCAGCATTCATAATTTTTAACACCAATGAAATAAGTTTGTTGTGGGGGTGGGTAGAGGGAGAAGGAATAAAATCAAATGTGAAAATAATCTTTTGGAATACTTATAAAAGATACTGTTAGTCTTCCTAAGGCACACTTCTTTCCCTTCATAGGCTAACTTTAGACTTCATTTAACTATAGAAACATTGCAAAAATTCAGTATCTTCTCTTATATTTGAATAGGAGATATGGTAAAACAGAGGATTACACGATATTTCGCCCCATATTGAAGAATGTAAAACTATAATAAATCCAGCGGGTCCAAGTCGAGTACCCCCTGACCCTGAGATTCTCGTCTGCCACGACTTCTGATTGTGCCCGCCACTGTTCCAAAAGGCGCTCTCAGGCTGCTTTGGCTCAGGTGGCTGACCGGTTCTGCCCCGGTCCTGCGGGTGGCCTCCAGAGGGTGCCCCGTGCGATGGTAGCAAACCCCCAAAACTCACCAGCCACTGCCTTATCTGAACCCTCAGTGGTAGGGTTCCTCCTCGCCACGGGCTCCAGTGCCATCATGCCTTCGGCGGGCACTCACGGGGCTCCACCCTCCCCAACACCCCGGCCAACGCCACCTTTGGTCATGGGTCTCTCAGTCTCTTCTAACCAACCCCTCCTGGTCTCTTCCCTCATCCCCGACCAGCTTGACTCGATGTCTTAAGCTGGACTCCGATCCAACGACTGCGAAACCCGAGGTCCTGTTGCCCCTGCCGGCTTCCTCCCTGGCTTCCTTGCTGGCTCTCTCACCGGTTCCTTCACCAGCTTCTCTGCCAGCTCTTGCACCAGCGTCCCAGCCAGCTCTCCCACTGGTTCTTTCACCAGCATCCCAGCCGGCTCTTCCACCAGCTCCACAGCCGATCCCTTCACCGATGTCGCTGCTGGCTTTTCCACTGGCTCCTGCCCCGGCGTCCCAGCCAGCTCTTCCACTGGCTCCGCAGCCGGTTCCTTCAATGGCATCCCTATCGGCCTTTCCACTGCCTCCCTCACTCTCCTTCCGGCTCTCTCATCGGCTCCGCAGCTGGCACTCTCATAGCTGTGGCTTTCACCGCTTACACCGCTCCCAGCACTGCTGCAGCTTTCTCTGCCCAAGGCAGAGAAACTCCGTATGTGCCTGCTTGTGACCTTGGGCTTCCCCATTGGCTTCATCATCTCCTGCAGCCTCCCGGCACTGCTCCCAGGACCGTACTTTATTCCCGCGAGGTGGTGTCTCTCATTGACGTCACCCGCTCTCAGCTGGATGTGAGCACAGCTAATAAAACACACATGTGATTTCCTGGTGTGCGCTCCTGTGTTGTCCTCGGCTCCTGCAAGGGGTAAGTACGTATTTCCTTTTTCGTTGATTTTGGGCCAGGGTTTCCCTCTAGCCCCGGTGTCCCTGGGACACTGATCTTTAACAAAATTGAGGAGGGATGAGATGTTACATGCATAGGTACCTGTAGGAAGGACCACGCTGAACCAATCTCTGATTATTGGTGCTTTATTATTCTTTGTCTGGTCTTACTTTCTCTAGGAACACCAGGCAAAAGAACAGGTTGTTGGATCTGCCACAGAGATCATCCTTGTCTGACTCAGTAAATCCTAAGCACTATCTTAGAGACCAGCTGCTAATTGCTTCATTAGCGGGTGATAACGCCGACCCAGGGGTTCCCCAGCTGTGGCTTTTTCCATCTGGTGGAGCGTGGCTCTTTCACAGTCTCTCTATTCTCTCCCCCTCGCTCCCTCTCGTCCTCCTGTGAGGGATCAGAGTCCTGTTTCTTCAGGGCTGGATCAGGCGTTTCCTCGCCCCCTTTTTCTCCTAGGCAACCCCACCATGTCTTGTCCTGGAGCCGCGGTTTGTCCCCGCGGTTTGTCACCGCTCCCCTGCTCTGTTCCCTGTGACTCACCACAGAAGCTGCCTTTTCAGGTAGGTAGCAATCCACAGGACATATCAATCCCAGAATCTTTCCACTGTCTATGAGGGTGAGTCCCTGTTTCTGGACCTTCCTTTGAATCTCTCACTGCAGGGCTCCTCACCCACTTCTCTTGATCTGTAAGTGCCTGAAGGCACCTTCTCCTGGGTCTTCTCCCTCTCTTATCCTTCCTTCCTGAGCCTCATTGGCTCTAAAGGGTGTGGCACATCTTTACCCTGCTGGGTGGTAATTATCCTCAGCTGCTGACCTCTCTTAGTAACAGAGTTGCAGCCATGACTCTGTTACAATGATGATTAAAAAAACCCCAAACCATAAAATAACCACAGCTTGCTTGAAACTTCCTAAGCCAAGGAACTTTAGAGGATATTTTAGTTTTTATTTGCCTGTACATGTAGGCATTGCTGGACTCACAAGACAATGACTTTGGCTCAAGTGACAGTTCAGAATAGTTTGATTCTTAATTTACAACTTCATTGCCTTTACCATTTTACAATAGAGCCCAATTATTTGATTTTTAAGAACAGTTTATTTTCATAATTAAATCTATTATTTTATTAAATGTCCTCCTGCATCCACAGAGCCAGTCATCTCATCATAGAAGACAATTAGGTTGGTCAGGCATGACTTGCTGTTGGTGAATCCATGCCAACTCCAAATGAGAATACTTCACCCCAAAAAATTCATTTCTGAACACTATACCACATTGTATCAGAAACCTACCAACTGTTACAGCTACCTCCACAACAGCAGCTTTTGTCCTAAGCACTCTACATCCATTGTCTACCAGAAGATCTGTGTTACAACTGCTGATCTTAGTGACTAGAATGCACACCTTAAAGATATGGAGCAAGGATTTCTACATTTACCATACAATCCTAAAATCACATCCACTCAGATAAATAGAGCCAGACTAAGACCTCTCTCTAACCTGCTACAATATCAACCCCAAGACAAGAACAAAACCCCTCTAATTGTCATCTACAACTCCCAGCTAGAACACCATGGACACATCATTTATGACCTCCAGCTCTTCCAGGAAAGTGACAAAGATGTAAAGGTAGCTGTAGGGGATAAAACTGTCCTGGCTTACAGTCCCCAACCTCAAACAGGTAGTCTCTTACTGAAAAGATGCTAAATCCTAGTCTCACCAAGGCACCAGATTTTGCTCCAAACCTAGATGCCAACTGTTCCTCCTCATCAACAGAGGTCACATTATGCCTGGACCAAATAACATGGATTATAACATCTGAAGTTTATTCACCTGACCCTCTACCAATGTCATATATGCCATCACCTGCTTCCAGTGCCTCTGTGCAGTCTATACTGGACAGACAGTGTAAGCTCCACATGAAAAAATGAATAAACACTGATCTGACATCAGTATCAGAAAGACACTGAAACTTGGCTGAAAACTTTAACTACCACCCTGAGCATTCCATTGCTGATCTCAGAGTAGCTATTCTTAGGCAAACTTTAAATTACAACTCAAGTTGGAAATTATTGAACAGGAAATTACCCACAGACTGGATTGTGTTAAGTATGGTCTAAACCAAGAATATTGGGCACTTTTATACATACTCTAGGGGTGAGAGGTGTGTGTGGGGGGGGGAGGGCAGCACTTTACTTAAAGGAGCTCCAAGAGCCACTTTAATTAAAGCACTGCAGTGTCTCATGTATCAGCATCCCCACATTTCAAAATGGCAGTGGGGGTACTTGAACTAAAGCTCGTTTGATTCAAGTGCCCCCACTGACATTTTGAAGGGCGGGGGTGCTGATATACGAGATGTGGGAAGCTGTTGGAGCACAGTAATTACCACAATCCAGCAGAATTAATTAATTATTAAAAATAGTCTGCTCTAACATTCTGTAATTACAGAGCATCACAGCAGCCTCTGAACTCATGTACAGGCACCCATAGATTCTAGCCCTTTCACCTGGATTCGTTTTTACAAGTCCTATATCCCTCAATCCATTAACTGCTTTTTTTTGTCCTTCATTCTATCCACCTTGCTTCTTCCAGCATTGGCCCCTTATTTTTCCTCCCCCTTCTCTCTCCTACTCTGATCACTGCTTTGTTTTGAAGTGTGGCTTCTTACCGTCTCTTCATAACATCTGATTAAGCAAGCTGCTGGATATGAAAGTTTACACATCTCTGATTTAGTCTGTAGTCTATAAGGTTCAAATCTGCCTTTTTTGCTTTAGGCAGGGACTGTGTTCAAATTTGGGAAAACATATCACGTAACCTAATAAAATGCAAGAAATAAGATTAAATGAGGAGATATATGTGGAGAAACTGATAAATTAGACTGAAGCAAGATAGTATTGAAAAGAAAAAACAGTGCCAAATGAAACCAAGAAAATTATAACTCAATAATGACAGCTGTCAGTCCCAAATATCTGTGAAAAAAGGGCTTTCAAGGACTGCTTATGGGTTTGATTTTCAAGTTCTTTACTATGTTTCATTCTTAAATCATCATCAGCAAACAAGAGTGATGATTCTAATTCTCTTTGCATTTTATTGGCAAGGTAGAAAGTTAGTGGGGGAAACTAAAAAGTAGTTGTCCTACTCTAGAAAACAGGCCAACCCCAATACTTTATCTACAATATTCACCCCATCCTTGTCTGTCTCAGGGGAACTTAATCTGAATATTAGTGAATAGGGAGTATTTGGTTATGGAATAAAATTCTGGTGTGGAGGATCAGAGTTTCTAAAATAAAAGAGTAAAAAAAGTCTTCCTGCAATGGCTTTTGAGATTTTTGTTTCCATTACAGCACAATGGAGCCAAATGCTGCACTATTAGAGAGAGCCACTGTTAAATGTTTTGAGTTTGATTGCAAAAGGTTTTCCAAATAACATAGCTATCCATGATTCTTAAACTGCTTCAGAAGGAAAGTGACCCAGGATTTTTAAGCACCTGAAATCTATGCTGATTCACAAAAATCTCTGAAAAGGTTAACTTCCACTTTGCCAAGCATCATAGTTAAATTAAATAGACTTTGATATTATGACTCATCCATAGAATGATACCTCTTTATAATGGCCAGAGGCAACAGTGTTGGGTTACTTCAGTGCAACACAAATGCAGCATCAGCATTTGCTATCACCCATTATGGAATACGGTTCCTGAACCCATAATCTTTTGTTCCAGATACCCAGAATGGTACTACCTTAATTATGTATTTCATAATAGACAGCATTTTTTTTAAAAGCTGAAATACAGCGCAGACAGTAGACTTGCACTTTTGGATTGGTTCAAGCAAAGTTACAACATTATTATGAACCAATGTTACAACATTGTTAAGAAACCCTTATAACAGCTGAAATATTTCAGATGTTTCAGTAATTATTTATGCGAGGAGTAGCATGATTGGCAAAAAAAATAATTAGAAAACATTAAAGTAGGAATAAAAGGTACACATTGCACATGAATACTGTATTCTTGTTCCTAAAACTGAGCCTAGAAAGACATCTTTGATTTACCCCTGAAGATGAAGATGCATACGAGGCATTCACATAATGAGATGTATCCTAAGCAGTTTGGTATTCATGTAGAATTCTGCCAATACAAGATACTTACCTACTTACTAGGCCTGAGTGAAGCAGCTAGTATTAGCTTTGGATTCAGATTTGGCCAATTCAGAGGACAAAGATTCAACTCAGTGATTTGAATCACTGTCCCAAATTGATTCAACCAAATCTGATTCGGAGATTCGGCCACTGCCAAATCAATCAAATCTCCAAATCAAACACAGCCCATTCTCCCAGCCCCACCATCCCAGCACTTAAAAACAAAAACAAAAAAGCTTTGCACTCACTGGCTCTTGCCAGGCAGGGAGTGATCCCTGCTGCCTTTCTCTGGCCTACACTGTATGGGCAGATGGGGTGCTCTGCCACAAGCCTGCAGAAACCCCAGTGGGCACTGCAACAACCAGTAACTGCGGGGTTTTTTGAAGAACCAGGAGCTGGGGCCAGGAGGGGCAGCCACTGACAGGGCTGAGAGAACAGGCAGGGGGTGGGGGCTCATGGACGAGCCCCTCACACAGCACAGGAAAGTGGAGATTGGCCTCTTCCACACCTGGTAAGAGTGAGGGGCTTTTTTTTTTTTTTTTTTTTTTTTTTTAAAGCACTGGGATGCTAGGGCTGGGTAGGGCAGCCATTGACTGGGTTGGGAGAGTGTGTGGGGGTCAGGGGGTGCTCAGAGGGGTTGGGGGAGCAGACAGGTGAGATCCCCCACATGCTATCTTCCCCCCTTCTCCACTTACCAGCACAGAGTCTGGGTCCAGCTCCCTGTAGCAGCAAGTGGAGACTGCTTGAATCTCAGAATCTCTCCAAAGCTCTCCAAATCTTTTCTGAATCTATTAGGAGAGCTTTAAACCAGACCACCTTTTTATTGGTCTCCTGATTTGATTTGGATTCAGAGATTCTCCTCTGAATTGAATTAGCACCTGAAGCTTTGCACAGCCTACTACTTACCTACGAATTGTTCTTATTCATGGCTATTTAGTGTTCTTGGCATTTAAATAAAACAAATACTACATATCATTCAGTTTTTCAAGAAAGGACCCAACTTAATATTCAAAATACCATCCTTTCTACAGGTAATCATATAGCATCCTTATAGGAAAAGCAACAATAGCTTACACAAAGAAGTCATAGTAGGAGACGTTGAATACCTTACCTTATTCCTATTGAGTAGCTGAAGATGTGGAGGAAGCCCAACATTATGCAAGTGATGAGTTCTCCACATACCACTATTGAGTAACCGCAGTTTAGAGACCTGGTTTAGAAGTTTCCTTTGAAGGACTCCATTAGTTACAGGTAGAGATACTATAGATCCAAAATATTTTCCCAGGTCACAAACGTTGCCATGTAAGGAACTAGTGAAGCATTTTAAACTTCTCCTGGAACAAAAAGAAGTGTTTATTTCACTCCTGTACCTTCCAACTACAGTGAGCCTGAGAGAGAAAGTCTAATTCTCCTGAAGGTCTATATTGAAACAGGATAGTTAGAGAGTTGCATTCTGACAACAGCACATGATGTACTACAGAATCAGAATATGAAAATACTTGTTCAGTCCTCTAGCCAGAATTGTTTGACATTCACCCTAAATTCACCCCCCCAAAACTCCACTGAAAAATACAGAAGTTTGTTTAAATCCTTCTATTTTTATTGAGAAGTATGCTAAATATTAACATTAGTTATGTCTTTGCTTTAAATATTTTATCCTTGCATTTTATAGGAACATACTGAAATAGACTCCTTGTCTCTCTTTATTTAAAGTCCATATATTTTATTTTCTTTCTCTTGCTTTGTACATGAGTTTTAGTTTCTTTAAAGTTCTCATAAGGTGCTACTCTGTTATGCCCAATGTTCTGCTGCTCAGTTTCTTCTTTGTCCCACTTGGGCTCCTTTGAACCCCACTACCACTTGAATTTCTGGGTTTTGTTCTGTGTTTCCTTTTATAACTAGAAAGATGCTGAATGCTTAATGAGTGCCTTTCAACAGATACACCTTGGATTAGAAAAGCAAAACAAAACTTATGAAAAAAAGGGAAGAGCTATGTAACAAATTTTGGCACACTGAAACAACATTTGTAAAACATCACAAAACTATTCATGGAGTTGGGCTGAATTAGTTAAATAATTTTGGAGGAGTGGTGGTCACAGTGCCATCTGTCCCTTTATACAACGGCTCATGGGACTAGATTCCAGGTCCCCTGTATATGGGATATGGAAAACCTGAGGTCAATTCATTTCCTCTGCCTGAGGTGATTTGAATACTTACCTCCTACCACCCTAGGGAAATCCCTAACAAACATGAGAATGGGTTTTTGAGATGGAGTCAGTGGTCTCACTCTTTCTTGTTGACTCTTTTCCTTTTTGTATCAATTAAGAGACGATACTTATAGTAACCAGAGTTCTTTCAGATGTGTTGTCATTATTCCCACCAGAAGTGCTAAGGTTATGTAAAACTTCAGTCTCCATTTCAATTCAGTGGAGATTTGGCGGCCAAATCTCTGAATCCAAATTGAATCAGAGAACACTTTAATCTCTCTAAATCTAATCAAAACCCTCTAAACCCATCTGGAGAGATTTAGAAAGATTCGGAGATTCGGACATAGAGACACCTTTAAATATTTTTTCTGCATACCTCTAGGTAGCAGAGGCTCATGAATGCTGCAATGCTGGGGCACATGGAGTGTTCAACAGGAGTGCGGGGGGCTCCCCAGTGTGCTCAGCAGCAGACATGGAAGTGTACCAGAAGCACTTCTGGTCCACTTCCAGATCCACCAGGGAGCACATGGGGACTGCCCCTACACCTCTCCAGTTTGGTGACTGGTGCTTCCTGGGTCAGGGGGAGGCACCTGGGGTCCCCCTGTGGCCCATTGCTGAGCCATGGAGGCATGAGGGGCCCCCCACAGTGTGCTCCCCAGCCTGGTAGAAGCTTAATCAGTAGAAACTGCTATTACAGTATTTTCTCACTTACAATGTCCACCTCAATTTCCAGCATCTGGTTTTTGTATAAAAGACATGTGATATGTGTGAGAAAATGAGATATATTTGCCTTGGTCAAGTTTGGAGACATTTGAGCCCTAAGGCCAATCTTTGAGGAGTATATTTATGGTTTACTGCACTCTATTTTTAATTTTGGGATGTGTGGCCCTTGAAAAGCAGCGTTTGCCCTTAAATTCTCTGGAACATGATACTCATTATCTCTCATGACACTGAGCTACTGCACTTCCCTAAACAGCAGGTCTTCCACAGTGGTTAGCACTTTGCAAATAAAGCTAGATCACTTCAACCAATATGACCACCACAAAGCCCCCATTGTCACCACTGAGCAGGAAGCTAAGTCAACTGTTTAAGACGACTTGTATATTGATCTCAGGTACTGTTTAGCCATCTATCACCATCAAAGCCAACTTAAATCAGGTAACCTGTCCAAAAAAAAGCAAGTCTTGCATAGACCAAGTTGAATCTCAACTGTAGGGCCCAACAGTTAGTTGCTCTGAACAGCAGGAGTAGGCCTTATGGTCAAATACATCTGACCTCTTCTTTCCCCATTCTTGGGTGTGATTTCTCATTTACTGCCATTAGTCCCAGAGATAGCTGGTGGGTACAAAAGTATTCTACCCTCCACCATCAATAAGATTTACAATTTCTTGCCAACATTGCATTAAGTCACGGTTGCTTAGGGTTGGAGTCTGTCAGATCAATTTAAGAGAGTCCACTGTCACCTATTTATGGTCAGTTTCATCTTTCCTTCTGAGACTGAGTGAAGGATGTCCACTTGTATCCAAGGATTTCTTGTTTTTCTCCTTGGGGATCTGGAAAGCAGCCCATACCTCTTTTCAAAATGTACGGAGTCCTTTTGAAATCAGGCAATCACAGGGCTCCTTAGAGAAGAAGAGATGTGAATAGAACCTCCCACATCTCTAGGATAGGTCATGGTCTCAGGCTCATTCTCCTGCCTCAGAAAGAGAAAAAATGGTAAAAAGCTGTGGGTGGAATTGAATAGACAAAGCCATCAAAAGGAAACAAAAAGGGTAGCCAGATCCATCTTGGAAATTGCATCTACCTTGTTAAGTCTCAGGGGTTCTAGTGTAAAATACATTGGCAAATGAATAGAGCACTTGTGGCTGAGGATTCTCACAGTGATAGATGTGAAGCCTTGCCTTCCTGTATTTGTGGGGTCAAGAGGTAAAGGATCTGTAAATAGATTACTTTTCTAACTCTAAAGGTTCACCCTTCCAGTGATTTGTTTTGTTTTTTTCCCCTTATTATTTGATACAAAGTAAGCAGGTCTAATCCCCCTTGTTGTGACTGTTCTACTTTGTTTAAAAAAAATAAAGACAGCCACTTGGGAAGTGGGATGAATGGGTTCCAGTCCCTGCTTTCATGAATATTTAGTTACATTAAACAGGATAAACTAAACAGCAGGGATTGAGAACCCTACCTACTCAAAAATAAAGTATAATTTATGGGGTAAGACATTCTTCTGGAGGTGAGATATGTAGGGTTATGTCTCCTCTGGCAGAGAAGACAAATGAAACTGGACCCTCTCATAGCCTCAAGCAAGTACTCTAAATCCTTCAAGTAATGACTATAAAAAATTATGGAAAAAGTACAACTAGAAGGTCCTGGATTGGAGGTATTTTAGTCCTGCTCAAGTCATGGTCATCCCTGACTAAGCCATCCCAGCCAAGTGTCTTGAAAATTTTCAAGAATGGAGATTCCACAACTTTATTAGGTAGCCTGAAGGGAGAACAAGAAATTTTCCTAAGGCAGTTTTGTGACTCTAGCACTTCCTAATCTTTTATTTCTTTTCTTTTCTTTTAAATTTTTTTACAGGTATTTGAAATGAAGAAAGGGTGCAGTGGCAAGTAGCTTAGCTATCACCAAGAAGGTATGAGTCTGCACCTTGGTCTGGGCTACCTGAAAACAAATAAGTATCTAGTCATTAGGATAAGAGAGTTGCATGATGCTAGACTAGATGAGTCCTTCATGCGGTGTTGCTTTCAGAAAATACTATACCTTAATGATACTTACCAGGATGGACCATATAGTCTCAAGATTAAAAGTGAATTATATGTAGAATGATTTTTTTTTGGTTTAAGTTTTGGAGAAAAAAAAGATAAAAAAAGTTTAATATCTAGCTTTTATAAAACCAAATGATCAGATATTTCCACAGCTGTCACATTTGCTGAAATCACTGCCACTGTAAAATTATCTGTCAATCCAGCTAGATAGAAATCTCCTTTTGAGTGTAAGAATTAGGACTAGAAAAGATACTATCATCATGTATTATACCAAGCATCTATTGATCAATCAACGCCAAAAAAGATTATGCAGTACTAAGGAAAATGTAATCAAATATCTGTAAACTAAAATAATAACTATTTTGCCCAGGTGATCAGCTGTTATCAATTTATTGCCAGAGGTAATATCCTAAAGCCTTGACTCTTTCCAACCAGTTATATCCTTGCATCATTATCTAATGGTTCAACTATACTAAATATTTTCTTAAATTCACCCTGGCGGTGGGTCAGTGGGAACAGGCGGGCCACAAATTAGCCCTGCAACCTCCCTGAGTAACACTCTTATCCTCTTTCCCTGCTGAGTCTGTGGCACTGTTCCTGTTCCCTGCCCTATGTTTCTGAACTGATCAGCAGTTCTGCTATCTGCTTTCTGCCCTATCTGCCACTGTGCTGCCTGTCTGCTCCCTAATCTAATGTGTGGCTTCCTGTACATGCTGCAGGGTGGTGGCCCCTGATATAGGTGATGCCTCCCCACTCCATCCTTACCATATATCATCACAATAGTGGGACAACACATTCTGGTCTGTGACACAGTAAATGAACACCACTGTTATATGATCCATAACATCCAACAACCCTTTGAAGAAGTCAGTGCTGTGTAGAGGGCTTGGAGTTTTTTACTCTGTGCCTCTTCCAGTCTAGTTATAGACTGTGTGTAACACAGGTGTGTAACACTTATTCTCAAATCAAGAATTTACTTCCCAAGGGAGGCATGTAACTTACTGAGTACAGGTTTCCCTTGTTTTATGTGGGTTCTGTATGTGTGAATTAGCTGTTATGTGATGACCATTTTTATACCAAAAATTTGTTATATTTGAGGAAAATTCACACTTATGCAATTGATGTGGTGGAAATCCACAGTCAGCTGCTTTGGGTGGTGCATTGTGGGAACGACATGCACCAAACCATAGTCTTTTGTATGGATCTGTGCTCCTCACTCATTATCTGCGACATATTTCTGTAGTTGCCATCCCCATTATAATAGTGCCTTGTGCTTGTATGTACTGTCTGCTGTTGGTGAGTACCAAAACTGTCTTGTAAAACGGGTAGAAATGGGCCTGGGGGTCATTACAGTTGAAGTCTTGGAATGTATTCTGTGAGGAGGAATTGGAGGGGGGTATTAACCCCTTAATTCGAACAGGCTGGGGACGAAAGGGTTCAGGAACATTTCGTCCTGTTTTCTCTTCCCGTTCAGAAAAATCCATAGACAATGTAAGAAATAAATGCTTTACTTACAACTAGAACACACTCCTTAAACTCCACCGCGAAGCACTTAAATGCCTCGTATCCACAGCCGCGCCGGCAGTTTCCTTTACACCAGTCTCAACAACTGAAAAACCTCAAACCATATGGAACTCAAGAGCGCTTTAACACCTATCTGATGCAACCTATCTGATGGGGGCGTCCAGGGGGAAAGGGAGCTGTGGACGCAGGACCTCGGTGAGGGTGATCAGGCCTCTCCGTTGTCATGTAGGTCCTGTCTTCCCTTTTCCTGGGCTTTGCTTTTAGACTGCCCCAACAACCAATTAGATTGGGTCTTTCATTTGTGCACTTTTCAAGCTGCACGAGCCAGGGATTTAGCTGCACGCATGCTTCATGCGGCTAATTGGGCTGCACCCGCTGTTTCCCCATGCAGCGAGCACAGTTTGCTGGTGTTTGGTCACTCTTTATCACCACTTATTTATCACATATTCCTATTTGTTACATTGCAAAGTGGGTTCCCTTATATGAATTCAAGTTATGCGCTGTTTTCCAGGAACACCTATAGCATAAAATGAGGGAAACCTGTAATGGTAAAATAAATTAAATATTCATATAAAAGGGTGAAATCATGTAGTTTCAATGTCATACCTGTAAATTACAAATTGTATCAAGATTAAAAATGGATGTGAATTTAGGACACAGATTCAATGACTTCGGGAAAGATTTAGATTTTGGGTCTATAGTATTTATATCTGCAATTAATGGAGAACAGCAACACTGTAAAAAGAAAAAATGCTTGCTGTGAGAAAAAGAATCAGTCGAACAATAGTGGTGTCATAGACAGCAACAGAGGAATGAAAGAGTATTGGGGGAGAGCAGGAAGGAAGAGCAGAGGAGTCAGGGAGTGGGAACAAAATAGCAGGAAATGAAGCCTGGGAGGGGTATCTACTTCATTAGCTGCAGAACTAGCCTGGGCAGAACATGGATAAGAGATTACAATATAAAATAAGCAACATACATTTTAATTTTAAGTTATAATGTTTTCTCTGGCTTCTTAGACTCATGGGGCTGAAAGGGACTTAAGGAGCCAGCTACACAAATACAGGGTGCAATATTCCTAAATCATACCAGACAAATGCTTATCCAGCCTCTTCATGAAAATCCCCAATGAAGGAAATTCCATAGCTTCCCTGAGTTGTTTGCTTCATTGTCTTACTGTTCTAAACTGCAGGTTTCTTTTCTTTTCTTTTCTTTTTTTGAGATTTAATCTAGATCTGCTTTGTTGCAGCTTAAAATCCACTGCTTCATGTCCTGCCAGCTGGGGCAAAGAAAAACCATTTCTCTCTCTCTCCTTTACGGCAGCCTTCCAATATTTGAAAACTGCTATCTGGTTCCCCCTTAATCTCCTTTCCTCTGACCTATGCTCATCCAGGTCTCTCTCATCTTTTTTCTTGCATAGCTTACACCCCAGCCCCCCCTCTCATCTTTGTTTGCCTCTTCTCCAGTTTTCCTACATCCTTAAAACAGAGAGCCTAGAACCACAAAAAAATACTCCAGCTGAAGCCTAACCAGTGAGTTTTTGTGACATGAACCATTCAAATGTCAATCTTGTATTCTGAAGGACTCAGAGAATCTGAATTGTGTCAAATATAGAAGATGGAGATGCCATCACATCTCCCAATATTTACTTTATTCAACATTTGCAATCCTTTGCAAATCCTTTGCAAATTCAATCCAACGGTGGAGGAATGGGATCTTGGCGTCATTGTTGATGCCAAGATGAACATGAGCCGCCAATGTCAGACGGTGGTTGGAAAGGCCAACCAGACCCTAGCGTGCATCCAACGATGCATTTTGAGCCGGTCCAAGGCAGTGATCCTCCCCCTTTATGCGGCGTTGGTCAGGCCACAGATGGAGTACTGTGTC